>CAKALU010068266.1:19170-47729 GCA_916700995.1 Hozukius guyotensis
GCTGTATGTTTATGTTTAACTAATTCACAGTTTCTGTATGTGATCTTAATGTATGTTAGATATGCAGTGGGTTAGAAAAGATGGTTAGTTTGCATGCAAGACCTTGTCTATGTGAAGCATAAACTAAACACATCAGATATGGCGAAGCCACCTACCCAAATATCAAATACAAATAAATCACCACAGTCAAACTCAATGAATAACATTAAACCAAATCAATACAAGTACATTCTAGAAATCAAAGTTGAACAGTCTTGCTCAGCCATGTGCGATTGCTAATGCTAAGGTAAGCCCAGTACGTTACCGATCCATGGAAGAAAAGGGTTTGTGATTCCCTGGGTTAAAGTTGTGGTTCCAAGTCACGTTGTGCAGATTGGTTAGCTTGGTGCTAACTTCCTTGCGGTTGTTACTGGAAGGTAATTGGTGAGAAGGCAGGCTCTCGCGTCTTCTGCCTTTTGGTTCCTTGTGTTGCTAGGTCTGTTTCCTAACAGACCATAGATCAGAAGCAGAGCTGCTTTGCAGCTTCTGGACTGGAGAGCTGCAGCTCACCTCAAGCAGGTCAGGAGATGAGGAGAAGGAGCAGAAAGAGCCGAAAGAGAAGGAACAAAGACATTCCTCTGGTTTTGTTCCTGGGTGAATTTCACACCTCTGTGTGAAATGCTACAGTAGCCAATGGCAGCTGAGCTTAGTCCAGTGGTCAAGGATCATGTTACTGAGTTCATGAGGTCACTGGAAACCAGCCATTTGCTGGGTCCCTACATCGGTCATCTAGGTGAAAGCGGGTGGTGAGTTTCTCAGCAAGAATGTGTGGCTGCAGAGTGTTGAATGCCGAGGAGAAGTCTGCGAACAGGAGTCTGGCTGTAGTGTTGGGGGATTCTAGATGCTTGTGGATGGTGTCTATGATGAATGCTTTTGCGTCGTCCACCCCTTTGCCTGTGCGATATGCAAACTGGAGTGGGTCCATCTGTGAGTCTGTTGCCTCGATGATGTGATTTTTTATGACCCTCTCCATAGCCTTCATCACAAGAGAGGTGAGAGCCACAGGCCTGAGGTCATTCAGGACGTTGGTAGTGCCCTTCTTTGGTATGGGAATAACTGTGGAGTTAGCCAGCTGCTCAGCACAGTGCCACAGGGTACGGCCACAGATGTTGTCTGGCCCAGGTGCTGTGTTCACTTTGGTCTTCTTGAGGGCTCTCACCACATCCTCTGTGTTTATGATGAGGGCAGAGTCACCAGGTTTGAGTGTGGAGATGGTTGCATCTAGCTGGGTGCTGTTGTCTGTCTCAAATCTGGTGTAGAAGGAGTTGAGGTCATTAGGGAGAGATGCTGGATTGCTGCCTGCAACCTGAATGGGCTTGCGGGTGGTGGAAGCAGTGTTCACAGCTGCCATGTTCTTGAGACCCTGCCAAGCTGAGCGGAGGTTCCCTCGCGTAAATGTTTGCTCCACTTTGTCTTTATATTTCAGTTTGGCTCTTTTAATGGCACGCTTGACCTCTCTGTTGACCTCCTTTTTTTCAGTCTCAGAACCAGTGAAGAAGACTCTTTTTTTCTTGTTGAGGATTTCCTTAAGTTCTTTAGTCACCCAAGGTTTATTGTTGGGGAAGATTGTAACCTTTTTAGTGGGAATGATATTGTCCACACAGAAGGAGATGTATGATGAGACCGTGTCCACTTGCTCATTGATGTTGCTGGACGGGGCTATGAGGTTATTCCAGTCAGTGGTTTCAAAGCATCCTTGTAGCCTGTCAATACTGTCATTGGTCCACTGTTTGATGGTTTTAATTACCTTCTCTGTCCTCCTCACAACCGGTGAGTAGGCCGGTGCAAGCAGTATGGAGAGGTGGTCGGCAGAACCAAGGGGGGGAGGGCAATGGGTCTGTATGCGTCTGGGACTGAACCATAGCATTTATCCAGTGTCTTTCCCAGGCGGGTGGCACAGTTGACATATTGGTGAAAACCTTTTAAAAATCTGTCGGCTGAGCAATGGTTAAAATCACCCAGGATGAATTTGGGGGAGTCCAGGGATATGAGTTCAAGTCTGTCTAATGTCCTCTTGATGTGCTCTATGGCTGTGGTTGCATTAGCTCTGGGGTGAATGTAGACCAAAATGAAAAAGAGCTGTGGGAATTCCCTGGGGAGGTAGAAAGGGCGAAGGGAAACAGCCAGAAGTTCGATGTCAGTGGTGCACAGCTTCTCCCTGACGATCACCGTAGAGCACCAGCGTGTGTTTACATAGAGGCAAACGCCACCGCCATGTTGTTTACCAGTGAGCTCACTATCTCGGTCAAGTCTTATGGGTTTCCCGAAGCCATCTATATGCAGAGTGTCATCGTCGTCATTCCTATTCAGCCACGTTTCAGTGAATGCAAGAATGGAGGCAGTCCTGTACTCATATAAATGATTTACGTTAGCTTGTAGTTCGTCTGTTTTGTTGCGCAGGGAGCGCACATTAGCTAGGATGACTGAGGGGAGCGGCCGTTGTTTACATTTCTCCCGTTTGAGTCGGGCTCTAATTCCGCCCTTTTTTTTCCCCCTTCTGGTAACCTTCTTCTTGTTGTGAAAAGAATCCCCTTGGTTAGAATACATGCATCGTATTTCCTCCGGGAACTTATCTGTAGCAATAGCTTGGTGGGAGTGAAGTCGTAGCTGCAGCAGATAATCTCTGGAGTATGTAACTCGCAGGCTGTCCGGGAGGTTCAGTCCAGTTGTTAAGCAGAACAAATACTCCAAAACGAGCAGAAGCATCAGTGACCAAACGAATCTTCTGCTATCCATGTCGCTGGTTAGTGTCCCCAAGCAGTTTTATAATCCACAGTGAGCGGTCGTGGCAGGTAAACAGAGGAGGCGGAGACGAAAAATAGCCGAGCACGAGAAAAAAACCTCGTCAAAAAGTTTAAGACGGCGACGTAAGCAGCCAAACGTCAACCACAATATCGAGAAGGATATAACGTAACACAAGCTATATATACAATAAATAACAGACTGATAGATAAAAGAAAAAGAAAAAGAAAACTACTCTCCGAGCCGACCGGTCACCACACGAGCAGTGACCCGGAAGTATAGCTTAGCTTAGCAGAATGGTGTCAGGATTTCATTCCATATATTCAGGATTTCATTCAATATTCTCAAATTTCACATTATATATATAATAATTTCCTGAACGGCATGCCATTATTTATATATATATATATATATATATGCAAAACGCCACTGTAGTGGGCTCAGTTTTAAAGCTAGAGTGAAGATTCATACATGAATCATATTCATGGAATCATATGAAATGAGAAAACTTAAGGATTGGTACCAACCACTAGCTTGGCTGAATAACACTCCAAACTTACACACAATTTTGGCGAGGAAAAACTGGCATGTTGATTTTCAATGGGGTTCCTTGACTTTTGACCTCAAGATATGTGAATGAAAATGGGTTTCAATACATTTTGAACAGATATAAAATGTGTGATTAATTTGCGATTATTAACTATGGACAATCATGCAATTAATGGCGATTAAACAAATATTGTGGTGTCTCTCCTCACCACTGTTACCTAACCTCCAGCAGAGGGAGCCAGAGAACAGGGGGGAGCCAGCGCCAGCTGGGAAGAGTTGTTAATCAAGGTCTATCTCCACTGCCAGCTCACCCAGACCTGGACAGAGACCAGCTGAGGTGTATCAGCAATCAGTGACTGCTGGATAAGGAGGAGGAGAGCAGGAGCTCTCAGTGTGGAGGAGAACACAAGGAAAGTAATCTGTGGAAGTTAAGAGTGACACATCAGCCTGATCTCTTGTTTTCTCCCTTATGTCTCTCCAGGAGGACCACAGCCATTAAAAGAAGGCAAAGTGACAGCCCAATCTTTAATACTCTTATCAACATGTGAGTGGACAAATATGCTGCTTTATGCAAATGTCTATACATATATTTATTATTGGAAATCAGTTAACAAAGGTAAGGTTTAAAGGGAGACTCGATGATCTGGGAAGTTTTGTTTAGTCCCCTGCCCTTTCCCCTGACAGTTAATAAAAGCAAAGTTAACGCCATAATAGTGAATGCAAATTCCTTTTAACGCCACTAATTTCTTTAACACATAAACGCAACTTGTGATCAGAGGTTTTAACGGGCTCAGTTTTAAAGCTAGACTGAAGATGCTGGCATCATGAAATTACATTGGTACCATGGTACCAACCATGTTATACTACCTTGTTGCGAAGGAGATTAAATAACACTCCAAATTCACACTAAATTTTGGCGAGGAAAAACTGTCATGGCCATTTTCAAAGGGGTCCCTTGACCTCTGACCTCCAGATATGTGAATGTAAATGGGTTCTATGAGTACCCACGAGTCTCCCCTTTACAGACATGCCCACTTTATGATAATCACATGCAGTTTGGGGCAAGTCATAGTCAAGTCAGCACACTGACACACTGACAGCTGTTATTGCCTGTTGGGCTGCAGTTTGCCATGATATGATTTGAGCATATTGTTTTATGCTAAATGCAGTACCTGTGAGGGTTTCTGGACAATATCTGTCATTGATTTGTGTTGTTAATTGATTTCCAATAATAAATATGTACATACATTTGCATAAAGCAGCATATTTGTCCACTCCCATGTTGATAAGAGGATTAAAAACTTGACAAATCTCCCTTTTAAGGTACATTTTGAACAGATAAAAAAGGTGTGATTAATTGCGATTAACAATGGACAACCACGCTGGCTGACCTGCAACGAATCCCGGTTGAGGAATGGAACGCCATCCCACAGCAACGTGTGACCAGGTTGGTGACCAGCATGAGGAGGAGGTGCCAGGCTGTTGTGGCTGCGTATGGATCTTCCACCGCTACTGAGGCTCCTGACGGTGTATTAAATGAATAAAGTGTAAAATTGCCAATATGTCTTGTTTGTTCCTTGTTACTGATAGAGAGTTCAATCATCCAATCCACCAAACAACTCAAAACAAGAGTCAATACCAACAGGAGAATACACTGTTTAGCATCGGCAGAGAATTTTGGCACATCTGTTCAAAATGTACCTTAAAGAGAAATTTGTCAAGTATTTAATACTCTTATCAACATGGGAGTGAGCAAATATGCTTGCTTTATGCCACCAAAATGTAATGGATTGTTCATTGTGCCACACCCCACCCCTCCAAAAGATTTCATTCAAATCCATTGCGGACTTTTGGAGTAATCATCCAAACAGACAAACCAACAAACAAATAAACATACAAACCAACGCCAGTGAAAACGTAACCTCCTTCCTAGGCCTTTGGCCTTGGCAGAGGTAAAAATACCCCCGTTGGCATTTAAAGGACCAGTGTGTAGGATTAAGGAGGATTTATTCGTTCTTCAACACACTTGTAAAGGGAAGGTTGAGCGGAGGAGTATTCAGTTGTAAACAACAAATCTGTGTTGAAATCGGCAAAAGGAGAGCTAGTTAACGTTAGTCGTTAGGAGCCGGTGGGCAGCGGAGTTCGCACATGGGAGAAATTTGACTTCAGGACTCTCTGCCAGAACTGGTTTATTTGAACCCAAACCAGGATCTTTTCCTAAAGTAGGTTTGTTTCCTAAACCTGTCAGAAAGGGCTTTCTGCCAGAAATCCCTGAAAGCAAACTTCTCCCATGTAAATAATGCACCTAACAGCAACGTTAACGAATGTTTCATTGGGTTACATTATGGTGCGTTCATTCTCTGCTCTGTAAAAATGAGCATTAGGTGAAGGTAAATTACAATGCTATCATGATGTGTTCAAATGTAATCTTGTAAAATGTAGTTTTTAGAGAGAAACTTGAATAAATCCAGTCGTTTGAAGGACATGTTTTCAAAGCAATATAAAATAGATAGAGAGGGAATTATGACCTGTTTAACTTCCTAACACTAGCTCTAAGCAGCCGATAATAATGCATACTTACAACTACTAATGCAACGCTTCTGTAGAAAGCAATCAGAGTTGGTGATTGTTGAAACAGTGGAAAGACTTGACCAAGACAGTTTTGATGAGTTTTATTTTGTTTCTGTCGAGTGCGTTTTACAATGATCAGCAAGGTAAAATGACTGTTTCTGTCAATGGAGTCTGGTGGCTTTGAGGAGAGCATATTAACTGTATGTTTTGTACGTTAATAAATTATAATAATTGCTTAAATCCCTGTTGATTTTATTTATTTTTTAATAGGTCTCTTCCATTTTGGACAAGTACGTTTTGCTATCGGGCAAGTAAAACATCTCATCTACTTGCCCAAAGGGCAACTGGCTGAAAAAGCTTAATGTCGAGCCCTGCAATTACTGGAATGCTAACCCCGACTTTAAAAATAGAGGATGATTTATAGCTATTCAAAATACTGCAAGTATGAAATTCTCACTGTAGCTTTGGTTTTCAAGTTTCAAGGTAGAGAAAAACCCAAGGAAAAAAGGTCCAGTCAGAGCAAAGATAAGAAAACAATCTTCATAGCAGAGTCAAGGAGCAACACAAGCAGCAGCTGGAAGGAGGTGGTTCAGGATCCTGCAGAGGCGGTGAGAGAGGAGATGTGGAAAGAGTCTGGGAGGTTCTTGGTGTACTCCACCAGCTCATAGGAATCCCTGATGTCCGTCAGACCGAACCAGAACACGGTCCATGCCCC
Source organism: Hozukius guyotensis (assembly GCA_916700995.1). Classification (NCBI taxonomy): domain Eukaryota; kingdom Metazoa; phylum Chordata; class Actinopteri; order Perciformes; family Sebastidae; genus Hozukius; species Hozukius guyotensis. The sequence continues at coordinate 25,787 of CAKALU010068266.1, forward strand.
ATTGACAAAGCTGCCATCACAATGTTTAAAGTACCTGAACAGAAAGAGAGAGAAATATCACATGTCAAATGTCCAATGTTGTAACAAGAGTAAAGCCTCATCCACACCAGGAACGTCAGCAGCGCGTGGCGGCTGCGTTACCTGTTGTTTTTTATTTCGGCGTCCGTGTTAACAGGTTGCGTCTCACGCACGTCTCAGCTGCGTCTCTTCTAGAGAATGGAAGTCTCGCCTATTTTTGACGCGTGTGTTCACAGCAACAACAGACAGTGAAAGTGATCTATTGACTGTATGTTGACTTCATACCAGCAACATCACTACAATTTCAATGTCTATCTGTAGAATATGTCATGGAGATGAAAAAAAGTAAAGACTTATTTTTAAATCAACACTTCCTGCTTTGATTTCAAAATAAAAGCCCTCAAGCATTTTTTCTATGGACAGAATTCCTTCATTTGTTAACACAAGGATTTTATTCTGAAATATGAGCAGTCAGTGCTGTGGAACATGCAGTGACTTAAAGAGCACCGTGAATCGATAAAGTATGGGGTTAAAATCAACACTTTCTGATTTCATTTCAAAATAAAAGCCCTCAAGTGTTTTTTTTTGTGGACAGAATTCCTTCATTTGTTAACACGAGGCTTTTATTATGAAATATGTGCCGGACAGTGTTCTAGAACATGCAGTGACTTGGAGAGCTCCATGAATGAATATAGTACGGAGTTTTAATTGTGGATTATTACTATTATTTACAAATTACCACACGTTTCTTAACCTTTCTCTGTCTAAAATAAATATAAATGATATTTATAATGAAATGAAATGGGCATTAAAAGGCAAACTCTATGTAGAAAGAAAGGGCTGACAGTAGCAGCTGCAGCAGCAGAAACGCAGCACACGCAGCTGAAACGCAGCTGAAACGCAGCTGGTGTGAACACCCGATGCGCGAATCACGCAGCCACCGCGCGCTCCTGACGTTCCCTGTGTGTCCTGGGCTTAAGGGCCCTATTTTAATAGCAACCCCACAAATGCAAAGCGGTAGGTCTTGGGCCTACGGACTGCGTGGGCGTCTCCCAAGCCCCCAGGAAGTGCACTGGGCTTTGAAGGAAATTTTACATAGTGGCCAAACGGTGGTACCAAAGAACATATATCGCTAAGAAGTGAAAGTCAATTGTTCGTTCCATTGCAACATCAGCGGCCAGCGGCAGAGCTACGCTTCCGCCATTTTGGACTGAAGGGACTACCGTTTGCATACTATTATGGATACACTCCCAAGTTTTTGATATCTACCTCTTGCTACTACGTGGTTTGAAGTCGCTTTGGAGAAAAGCATCTGCCAAATGAATGTAATGTAATGTAATAATAATGGAACTGGCAACATGAGAGTCTTAAAATGTGTGTCTTACCAGGGGTTGATCCTGTTGGTGGCTCTAGACCTCCAGAACAGTTTGCCCAGGTCCTGTCTGATACATTCCCACAGGATTTGGCTGGTGCCCTGACCCTGCTTACTGCTGCTCACCACAAACTTGTCGAGGTAGGGAGTGCCGCTGTTCACCGGCTCCATGGTGATGATGGCTGCCGCGCTGTAGCTGGAGGGACAGAGATACAAAATAATCAGGGGAAAGGTTCACTGGGTTTAGATTCACCAGTGCAGCGCCCATACAAAACATGCTCGTACCTAGGCCTGTGTATTGCTGCTTGCAGCCCTTCTCGAGAACTGCTCATACAAACAACATCACACTCGACACGGTGCTTCCTTGGGTCCTGAGCAATACATCTGCCATGACATAGTTGTGCCACACACCCAAGTCGTGGTTACTCAGAAACACCGGTGAATTAAAGGCTGGTTCACGGGTAAAAACAAACCCAAGTTCGGCTATTCGCAGTCAGAAACATTGCTGAAGTACACTTAGCGGATGTATTCATTTTCAAATAGGCGTATTGGTCGCTTTTTTTTTACATAACCACCGTGGTTATAAATAGAGCATGGATTTAATTAGTGGAGGTATTTTGTTGGGGGTAACATCATAAGTTGGAGTGGCAAATATTTGCACAATTTGAGCTGCAATGGCAGAGTGACGCTGTTCCTGGAGGCTATCCACTCATGCTTGTTGACTCCAGGGGAAGTGAAGAAAAGTTCCGTATATCCAGCAGCATCCATGTAATTTTAGTATATCCAGCATCCAGCAGCAAAAGTGATGACAGATATTGTCCAGAAACCCTCACAGGTTCTGCATTTAGCATAAAAAACATGCTCCAATCATAACATGGTAAAGTCAAGCCTAACAGGCAACAACAGCTGTCAGTGTGTCAGTGTGCTGACTTGACTATGACTTGCCCCAAACTGCATGTGATTATCATAAAGTGGGCATGTCTGTAAAGGGGAGACTTGTATCGACCCATCAAACCCATTGTCAGGTCAAGGGACCCCTTTGAATGGCCATGCCAGTTTTTCCTCGTCTAAATGTAGCTTGTTTGAAGCGTTATTTAACCTCCTTCGCGACAAGATAGTATGACATGGTTGGTACCGATGGATTCTTTAGGTTTTCTAGTTTTGTATGGTGCCATCTTCCCTCTAGTTTTAAAACTGAGCCCGCTACCACCTAAAAATCACAAGTTGCGTTAATGTGTCGTTAAATGTGTCGTTAAAATGAATTAGCGTCAACGCGTTACCATCACGTGATGCTCAATAGCAGATATATGCAGAGTGATTACTTCGATCTTTAATGTTGGATGGCTATGTCTCTGGCCTCTCTGGTCAAGCTTCCGCTGCAGGGTCGCAGGTTTCCACCCAGCGCCGCGCACGCCGGCTGTGACCCACCGTCCTCCCCATGGCAATTTCCGTATTAACTTTATGGTTCTCCGGGGTTTAAATCTTTATTGCCAAATATCTTGCCAAGTATGATACAAACATCCTGTGTGTGTGTGAAATCTGACTCCTGCTACTCCGTGCTGAGACTCCACTTTCAATTTCAGTTTGTAGCGTCTGTCGTCAGACTACCTATTGATAACACGGTGCTGATATGCGAAAATGAACTAAATGGGTTTTATTTCTATAAAAAAGTAAAACAAAGGTGGGGGCGGTGGGCAAGTAATGTAATCGGAGTATGCCCGAATACCACTTAATACCAGTAACACTGACTACCGCGGCAAGCCTAGTGTACGATATGCTCGGATCAACTGCAGAGCCCTGAAGCCCCGGCCCCACTGCTGCACAGAGCATGTTCACTCGTTTATTCAAAGTTTATTCATCTTTTTTTTTTTGTTGTACTCACCCTTCAGAGAGGTAGATGGAGTGCAGTCGTCCTTTCAGAGAGTCGATGTAGTCTCGCCTCAGAGTTTTATCAAATGACTTGTTGATGAGAGCCAGCAGACGCTCAACATCAATCCCGTCCAGAGAGCTGTACCTGCACACACACACAAGTTACTCGAAATGCAATAGAGGAGCCATATGCAGTGTGTGCTCTATTTGTGAAGGAGAAAGCAACTAAACTCTTTTAAGGAGGTAATTTTGGTTTATGACTTTAAGGAATTTAGGGTTACTTAAGGGTCAGATTAGTCATGTTTGTCTGTACTTACCGATGTATGGGGTCTCCGTTTTTAAAGAGCGTTCCAGACCCTGAGCGAGAAACACAGACAGGAAGAACAAGCACTTATAGAAATAGCATTAACATATAAATTCATGTTACGCCTGGGAAACACAGGGAACGTCAGAAGCGTGGTGGCTGCGTGGCGTGGTGGCTGCGTGATTCACGCGTCGGGTGTTCACACCAGCTGCATTTCAGCTGCGTGTCTGCTGCGTTTCTGCTCCTGCAGCTGCTGCTGTCAACCCTTTCTTTCTACATAGAGTTTGCCTTTTAATGGCCATTTCTTTTCATTATAAATATAATTTTTATTTTTTTTAGACAGAGAAAGGTTAAGAAACGTGTGGTTATTTGTAAATAATAGTAATAATCCACAATTAAAACTCCGTACTATATTCATTCATGGAGCTCTCCAAGTCACTGCATGTTCTACAACACTGTCCAGCACATATTTCAGAATAAAAGCCTTGTGTTAACAAATGAAGGAATTCTGTCCACAGAAAAAACGCTTGAGGGCTTTTATTTTTAAATGAAAGCAGGGAGTGTTGATTTAAAAACTCTTTACTTTTTTTTTAATCTCCGTAACATATTCTACAGATAGAAATTGAAATTGTAGTGATGTTGCTGATATGATGTCAATATACTGTCAATAGATCACCTTCACTGTCTGTTGTTGCTGTGAGACGCGCGCGGCACGCGTCAAAAATAGGCGAGACCTCTATTCTCTAGAAGAGACGCAGCTGAGACGCATGTCTCACACGGGCGGTGTGGCTGCTCTAACCCGGACGCCGTAATAAAAAATGACAGGTAACGCAGCCGCCACGCGCTCCTGACGTTCCTGGTGTGTCCCAGGCTTTAATCGTTGAGTGGTCAGAACCCCCCCCACACACACACACACACACATACACACACACACACACACACACACACACACACACATATGGACCAGTGCCCACTTGGGTTACACCTCAAAATAGACCGCTCTCCATGTGTGTGTGTGTCTGCATGTGGTAGAATGGTAGGAGGGTCGGTCTGTAGTCTCGCCTCTGTGGCTGAACAGCTCGGTCAGCAGCGTGTCCGCGGAGGTGATCACCGCAGACGACTCAGTCAGCAGTTGGTTGAGCAGTCTGGCAATGGCCGTCACTCTGCGGCGCTTGGCAGCGCTCAGCCACGCCGCCGTGGACAAACCGGGCAGGTCGCTAGGCAACGACACTATGTCCAGCACCTGTAACACACACACACAAAGTGTTCAGGAGAAGTTGGTACAATACCTTTTATATGCAGAAGGGGTGGGAAAAAAAATAGATTCACCTATGTATCACAATTGTTTTTTTTTACTATTTTGAAATTATTTTTTTTTAATGCCAGAATCGATGTCCAGTATTTGCTTCATTTGAGTCTATGTAGAAGGAAGTTACCGCTTTTATTGTTGTAGTCAGAGTAATATGACGTCATATCCGTTCCGTATCCGTCAACCAAAACAAACCACGAATGTGAAACCGAAAACATTTTTACTGTATTAATTTAGATATTTTCCAAAGTAAAAGTCCCTAGAAGTGTATGATTCAACTTTTCTCCATGGTCTAGTGTTAAAAAAGTTCACAAAAATCCTAATCAATCGTAATATCGAACTGCAATACTTAAAAATCGTAATACATATCGAACCGGCAAACCTGAGAATTGATACACAAGCTATTTATCTACTATGTCTACGGTAACACAGTCAGAGCCGGAGCCAACCGTCGTGCCTTGTTTTCTCGGCTGCGGAGACCTCCCGAGTTGTTCAGGAACATGACTTTGTGGGGTTGCAGAGCTCTGGAAATAGCTGCTGTCACCTCCGTTGCGTCCAACATTACCGAGCAGCCCCGCCCGTCCCTCCCCACCGGACAAACCAACGGGATCGTCCCGCAGTTCAGACTCCACTGGAGAAGGCTGGTGTCCACGGCGACGCAGGGTGGAGCACTGGGTGATGAAGACAGGGTCAGAAGGATGTTAGAGGAGAGGAAAGAAGGTTGGGATGAAGAGAAAGCATGAAAGGATGGAAGAAAAGCAGTGAAGGAAAACAGGTGCCATGTTAGGGGGGAAAATAGATGTGTCTGTTAAAGCAGCACTGCCTTTAGTAGACATTTTATGTTTCCCAATAACTTCATAATATTAGTAATAACAAAATACTAATGTGTTTTTAACAGTGTTAATAGTGTTTAGGCATATACACCACGATTAAAATTAGCTTTAGGCTAGTGCTGACTGCTAAATCGTATTTTCATCGTCATCGCGATATGAACATGTTCAATAAACACATCGCAACAGACTGCCTGAAACGCAATGAATAAGAAAAATCATTATATTTAGGGATGGTTACTGAAACCCGGTATTAAACGGGCACCGAGGCTCAACAAGCATAAACATGATGGAACTGTTGAACATGTAGAAAAGTGATATTTCCATCTGCTCTGTCCGCAGTCTCTCATCCACCGCCGCAATGTTTACACGAGCACAGCGCGCTAGCTCAGCGGCTAATAGCAGATTGTTACAAACAAGTGTTTTTGTTGAGTTGCCTCTTAGTGAAGGCTCTGAATGACTTTAATTCCCTCTAGTGATATTTTATTGTGAAGGGTGGAACGGAGGGAGTGAAGCGGTGATGCACTGCTGCTGACACGGTTGGAGTAATGAAGTTGTTGCCGTCCTGGTGCAGACTACGGAGCCTCCGTGTTGTTATTCATTTATTTCCTTCATAAAGTACAGGAGCAGCGTAACCCTCGGCTACACAAGCTAACACAAAAGCTGTCTGTTTGTAGTCGAACTGTTTAGCTTAGTTTGCCACGTCTCTTAAAATGATTCATCTCCATGACAACTGAGCAATCTTCACTGCTGATGACGACCATGTGATAGGGTTCAAAGCTTTGTAAAAGGCTAGTAAGTGGACCTTGAGTTGAGATTGTATCATCGTGTATGTGCATTCTATGTTTTGCCTACTGAACCTGCTAGAAAAGTTGACCTTTGGGGAGAATGAAGTTCTAGTTGAGGTACATCAGGTTACGGTTTGGTCAACACATACTGATCAAGGTAATGGTGAAGAACATGAATGGCAACAAAAAGGAACTTTTAGCTCTGATGCTACTGCTGGATTCTACAGGCAACTCTACAATGTTTGCGTCACTATTTTTTGTATCTGTTACTGTTACTTGCAATAATGAACATATTATCAGCTCCATGCTAAAAAAAACAATCATCACTGAAATACAATTAAAAACAAATACACTTATAGGCACACAACACAGTATGGCTGTGCTTTTATGGAGGACAGAACCTGCCAAAATCAAAAATAAATTAATTAATAAATAAATGACTATGAGCCGCTAGCTAGCATATAGGCATGCACCCTGACCCCATGACATATATTGAGTGACAGCCCCCTCATTTGCATAATGAGGCAGAAATGCATAAAGAAATGTAAAAAGAAATTTATAAAGAAAAGAGTACAGAAATAAATAAATTTGGGGGAATAAATAAGGGGTGAAATGCAAGGGGGAAATCGTACAGAAATAAATAAATAAATGCATAAATACATACGCAATACATACGAGGCTGCACGGCTTGCTGTGAGGCCCCTGTGTTAGAGGGTTTTCTCCGGGTTCTCAGGTTTCCTCCCACAGTCCAAAGACATGCAGGTTCATTGTTGACTCTAAATTGCCCGTAGGTGTGAATGTAAGCGTGAATGGTTGTCTGTCTCTATGTGTCAGCCCAGTGATAGTCTGAAGACTTGACCAGGGTGTACCCCGCCTTCACCTAATGTCAGCTGGGATCGGCTCCAGCCCCCCCCGCGACCCTGAATACGATAAGCAGTTATAGATAACGGATGGATAGATGGATAAATACATAATAATTAATTAAAAAATAATTAAAAATAAATGCAAAAATAAATAAATGAATGCAAAAATAAATATACAAAAAATAAATGTAAAAATAAATAAACAAATTTAAAAATTAATAAAATACATGAATAAATAAAAGGGGAAAATTAAACAGAAGAGTAAATAAATAAGGAAATCAATACAAAGATAAATAAATAAATAAGCAAATTAAAACAGAAATATCAATTTATGTCACATTTTATCAATTAATTAATGGCTACATTTATTTTTAATATTATTTTTGCTAAATTTAACGACAGTTATTTATTTATCGAGTCATTTATTTAATTATTTTTTGGGATTTTGGAAGGTTCAGTCCTCCATACACACCTACAGCATCTTCTTCCCTGTGTAATATTAAGGGAACTGTATGTCTCAAACCTCACCTGCTCCCTCGTGGGGCTTCATGTAGTACGAGGAAGGACTCAGCGGAGAAGAGTGGCAGGACGGTGGCCGAGTGCTGCTGCAAAGCCTCGGTCAGCTGCTGGCTCCGCTCCACCAGACCTCGGGTGCACTGGGACCCGGCCACCGGTTCGGTGGGCCCCGTCTCCTCGTACTCAGACTGGCCCATCACCACCACGGGCTTCATATCCATCCGCTGCAGGAAGGAGAGCCCGAAGGCCAGGCTCTGAACCATTTCCCTGCTGGCAAAAACCGAGCCATCCACCTGGAGAGACAGAGATGGACAGACAAAGATGGGAAGTGTTAGTTAGCACTGTCTCAAACTAAGTATCTCTCTTTTTAGTGTCTGAAGGCAAGCACATCAGTCCTTTCTCCTATAGTTAACCCGTCTTGTATCACAGCAGCAGGTTATTGTTTAGTTTAATAGTGTCTTTTATGTTTTTAGCTTGATATCTGCATTTCATGTCTATTGTTTTGTCTTTTACTTGCTATTTTTTCTTTTGTTGTGAAGTACTTTCTGCTCTTGAAAGGTGCTATATAAATAACCATATTATTAGTATTATTATTTTGTGTTTAATAAAGGTACAGTTTGGTCCAATGTAGCTTCATTTTCTCTGATTCACTGTTTTCAAAAGATAGGTCTCTAGTCATGTTTGTGTGGCTTTTTTTCTGTTAAGTTTCTTGTTTTGTGGTAGTTTAGGGCCCCTCATGTCCGACAGATTTAGAAACAAATAAAAAGTTATGCTATTTTTTATGTAGGGTATTCATTTTTGAAATATAATATTTTACCTCTGGTACCTGCCAGCTTTCATATAGCCTACTATCTTGGACTTTATTATTATTATTTTTTTTTTAAACCTGGTCATCACAGAAAAAGTCAATTTTTACCACTTGTTAAAAAAACATTGAAACAGTAGCACATAATTTATTTTCATTTATGATTTTTCCTCAAATTAACATGATAACTAATTAGGAAGCGCTTACTATCTCATGACTGAAGTGGCGGAAATGGGCCTCCATACAGCCTATCCCCACACGTCAAATAGGCAGCATGTTCATATTCATCACAATAAATAGTTAGTATGACTTAATAACATATTTTTAACTGACTAAAAGTACCTCCAGTACGGCAAAGGCAGTAGACTGAGCCGAAGTGGCTCTTTGGAACTGGGTCAGCCAGTACCGAGCCTCCCGAGGGTTTCCCCCAACTTCATTGAGGAAAGCCTTGACGTCCCGGTAGATCAGGGTCGGGTTGGCCAGCACATGTCTGTCCGCGGCGGAGCAATACCCCAGCTGCTCCTGCTGGGCCAAAGCCGCGGGTTTTCCTCTCGTGCCGGCCGCGTCGGCGCTCATCATTCGCCGCTGTTGACAGAACATCTTCCGCTGACCGTGGCCGGAGCTCCGGGTCAGCGCCGCGGGACAAGGAGCCGACAGGTACTTTCCTGCCTTCACCATGGCCCGACAACCGGAGGCACCGCTGTTCACTTTGGCCATGTTGCTGCCTGACAGAGCTCCGTCCGCGGGCTGACAGCCGGAATGTTGCTGCGTCGGCGATTCTCACATTTCATCAGACTGGGACATACTGGGTGGGGGACATGGTGGGGGAGATGGTGGGTGACACCATGGGGGCCACTGGTACCCGCTATGGGGATATGTACCTCATTCATTTATTCATTCATTCATTCAAAAACCAACAAAAGTCAATGTATCTTTTGGTCATTTGATTTTTCTTTCACAAACGGATATTAAAAAACAAAAAATTAGTGGTTATTTGATTTTCGTTTTAAAAAACAAAAACTAAAATTGAAATACAAGACGTTTTTCTTTCTCAGGGTCAAAAAAGGATGAACTAAACTTAAAAAACGGGTTGATTTTCACTTTCTATTTCTAAAAACAAAAAATAAAATCACTAGAAGACAGAATATGAAAAAAAACGCCCGCTTTTTTCATATTCTGCAACAGGAAGTTGCCATTTACAAAGTAAGAGCGCGTATGAGGACGGTGCTGTGTATGAGAGGGGAAAAGACATGACTTCAGAAAAACTGCAGTCATGTCTTTTTCCCTGAGACAAACTATTTTATTGTTTCAAAACACTACGTACTGATCCATGTCCATCACCTTCAGTTACACAGCAGCACCTTGCTTTTTTCTCTCATACACAGCACCGTTTTTCGTTTCTGTCTTCTAGTGATTTTAATTTTTGTTTTTCAGAAATAGAAAATGAAAATCAACCCGTTTTTTAGGTTTGGTTCATCCTTTTTTGACCCTGATAAAGAAAAACACCTTGTATTTCAATTAAATTTTTTTTATTTTAAAGGGACTGTTTGTAAGATTCAGAATATCTTGTTAACAACGACACCTGTGGCCGTTAAGTCAACGACAGTCAGTGTCCTGTTGCTCGTGCTTGCTCGCTCTACAAAGACATGAACGAGCATCGCTCAAAACAGTGAGGCGACACACGTCAGCTAAAACCACAATATCACTCTATATTTCAGCTGCTTGGCAGTAATGTTAGCTGACCAGACGAAGGTCTCTCCATTAATCAATGCTGATCCTAGTGTTGGCTTTTCCTGCTTCAGCCTCCCGACCGCGGCCGGAGGGAGACACCGGCACCCTGTCGGAGACGATAACGTTTCTCGCTGCGGAGCCCCGTCACTTCACAAGACACGGGAAACCTCTGTTGGTCTGGAGGAGCTGCAGCAGTTATTTCTGCACAAACGTCAACTGTACATTCACTAGATATTCTCAGAGCTAAACTAACTCTTCTGCAGTGTGTAGTGTGCGCGCATGCACGTGAGGTGGAGCGAGAACGCGCGCGGTGTGTGAGTGAAGGCAAGCAGAGGAGCAGAGGAGCAGAGTTCAGCAGAGACTCCGGTCCTGGAGACCAAAGCTACGGTCTCCCCCGCGTCCTCCGACCGCGGCCAACACTGTTTAACAGACGGGCTTCACCAGATATAACTTTGAGGTTTTGGTGCTTCCGTGTAGTTTGTGTTGGAGTCTGAGTCTGAACAGCGTAGCCACATGCGAGCGCGCATATGCGAGCATGCGAGCGCGCATGGGACACCGACCCGGGTGATTTATACGTGTAAGAAGTTACAAACAGTCCCTTTAAAACGAAAATCAAATAACCACTTATTTTTAGTTTTTTAATATCCGTTTGTAAAAGGAAAATCTAATGACCAGAAGATACACTGACCCAAAATGCTAACACGTAATATCTTTAAAAGAGTTTCATTTTGTTTACAAATCTCACATAGTCTATAATTCAATGATAGGCTACTTCCTCAACAATCATGAAGGTAGGCTAACAAAAACTGGGCAACTGACAGCTCCTTCATTAGTGGTTGTAGGCCATGTTTTCTGTGCCCATTTTATTTACTGTACATTTACTTCTGACAAATAAAGGAATTTTATAGTAAAAAAAAAAAGCTTATCTCTCCGTCAGTTTACATGGACTGTCATGATATTTGAATGATATGGACTCCCGTATAGCAAATCACATTAGTAGGCTATGATGTTGATGATGCCCATGTGTATGGAGGACAAAACCTGCAAAAATCAAAAATAAGTAAATGACTAGCTAGCTCATAGGCAGGCACCCTGATCCCCTGACACAAGTTGAGTGACAGCCCCCTCATTTGCATAATGAGGCAGAAATGCATAAAGAAATGTATTAGGAAAAGAATATAGCAATAAATAAGTTTTGGGAGATAAATAAGGGGTGAAATGCAATGGGAAAATCGTGCAGAAATGAATACATAAATATATACATACATTTTAAAATAAATATAAAGTAAATAAAAAATTATATTCAAAAAATTATAAAAAATAAATACATGAATAAATAAGATTATTTCACATTTTATCTTAATTTATGGCTACATTTATATTTCAATTTAATTTTTGCTACATTTAATGACTTTATTTATTTATCAAGTCATTTTTTTTTTAGTTTTTATTTTGGCAGGTTCCGGACTCCATACTTGTGAAGGCTGCTTCTGCTTCTTCTATAGTCAAACTCTCAATATATAGCCTAATAAATAGGGCTATATTACAGAATGAATGTACCAGCTTATTAATATGTTGCAACAGGTGTTCAGCCTTTGCCAAACACAGGATAGGATTGTTTTACTTTTAAATTTAGTATTAAAGGCTGAGAAACACAGTAATATATTACAGTAGTATGGTATTATAGCCTATTGGGCAAAATGCTGTATGTCTGTTTGTTGGATAATGCAAGCGAACTCTGATGTGTTAACAGCTCCAGTGTTAGAGCCGTGTGGTCTCTGTCTACCCCTGAAGGAGAATCAGGGGTAATACAGTGATCAGAAGTTTACCATTCTGTAAAAATTTCAAAGTGGTTTTGTACAATTGAATATGTTTTATCTGTTTAATTTATGATAGGACATTTTTTTGTGCTCTGAAATATCAGTGTGTAAATTTTATTTGAATGAACTGTCCCTTTAATTCAAAGAAAATCTGCATAAATATTAGGGCTGTCTGTCGATTCAAATATTTAATCGCAATTAATCATATGATCAGATCGCGATTAATTGCAAATCAATCACACATTTTGTATCTGTTCAAAATGAACCTTAAAGGGAGATTTGTCAAGTATTTAATACTCTTAGCAACATGGGCAAATATGCTGCTTTATGCAAATGTATGTATATATTTATTATTGGAAATCAATTAACAACACAAAAAAATTACAGATATTGTCCAGAAACCCTCACAGGTACTGCATTTAGCATCAAAAATATGCTTATATCATAACATGGCAAACTGCAGCCCAACAGGCAACAACAGCTGTCAGTGTGTCAGTGTGCTGACTTGACTATGACTTGCCCCAAACTGCATGTGATTATCATAAAGTGGGCATGTCTGTAAAGGGGAGACTCGTGGGTACCCATACAACCCATTTACATTCACATATCTGGAGGTCAGAGGTCAAGGGACCCCTTTGAATTTCGCCATGCAAATATTTCCTCGCCAAAATTTAGCGTATGTTTGGAGCATTATTTAACCTCCTTCGCAACAAGCTAGTATGACATGGATGGACCGATGGATTCCTCAGGTTTTTTAGTTCCATATGGTACCAGCATCTTCACTCTAGCTTTAAAACCGAGCCTGCTTCAACCTAAAAATCACAAGCTGCATTAATGCGTTAAAGAAATTAGTGGTGTTAAAACATTAAGCATTATTACCGCGTTAACTTTGACATTCCTAATGGGAACGTGGCAGGGCTGATACCACAGTAGCTATTAAAACTCATATGATACACCAATTGTTTGAATAAAGTAGACACACTCTATTGTGCAGCGACACCAACACATGTTTCTTCAGTACTCTGGTGCCAATTTGAACACCCTTCATTTGGCCGTTACGACAACGTACAGACATTAAGTTGAGATCAATCTTTACAAGCACCCACACTTTAAAGTCATGCTCTTGTTGCAGCCTCATAATTGGACCCCATCATCATAGTTTTGTAACTGATGTAATATCATCTTTATTCAGTCACACAGTATCAAAGCAATGCTCATCCTCGTAGCCAAATGTTGCCGCTCACTCCTGCATCTCCAGTTAGTTCGCTAGCTATTTCTGAGACGCCTTTTACTGCCCCCAAAAAAACCATAATAACACCGAGACCTGCCAAAATCACACTGACAACGAGCTCAATGACTTTACCAGCACTTCTATCTGTTTACTTCTGTAGTGTAACAGAAATGTGCTGACTGTTTTTGGTCAGTTTATTCGCTTTACGCACTTCAGCATGACTGCCAAACTTATTTATAACTCTTGTTGGCTGTCACTGTTTGCTGACATCATGCTTCTGTCTCTGTTTCTTCCCTATCTCTGTCTGTCATCAGGCAGGACACAGAGGACTACATCTGCCATGGCTGCCCTCAGGCAAGCACACACACACACACACACACACACACACACACAGTGAAGGCAGTGCGGAGGTGCACGTACTGTATAATCTTCAGGAAGTGATTAGGGGGTGTGAGATCAAAGTGCGACGGGAAAACATTCCTCCCTCCGTTCCCCCCTCGGGGGGCTAGAAGGACCGACAGCTTCCTCATGTTTAACTCAGACAGCTTTTATGGAACCAAGAACCCTGTTCAAAAACTGCTACGGCATAAAATCATTTACATCAAAATGTAAATGTTGCAGTTTTTCTATAAAATGTTCAATGCATGTTGTTACGATTTTAGGCATTTTGTTTTGCGAGAAAATTGCAGGAATGAGTGAAAATTGCACAAATATTTTTTTTTGTATAATTCGTTAAAAAATCAAAGGCAACTTATTCCAGTGAGAATAAAATTGCACTGTTTTGAGTGTTCTAAGTAACCTTATATATATATATATAGGCGTGTGGGGTGCACTTCTTCATTTACAAATAAAGCATATGGTATACAGTATATATATATACGTATGTATATATATATATATATATAAGTAAAAGGATATAAGTAAAAGGATAACATTTGGAAGAAAGAAATCGGAATCGACAAAAATCGGAAGGCTCAATATTTTTGGTTTGTAATTTTTATTGACAAATGTTTCACTTTAATTTACAGAACATTTTTGGCAGTCAGTTTCATTTCATTGAATTTAATTTCTTTCTTCCAAATGTTGTCCTTTTACTTTGTTATTGTCATCTATAGTGGTTATTAGCATACTGGCAACAAACCAGAAAGAAGGAGGAAGTGAGTTTGGTGACGTGGGCGCGGGGGGACTACTGGTTGTGCAAAATGTGAATTGTTGCTATTGCAACATCCTGGAGGGACTGAATGCTTTTAAGGCGGAAGATTTCTAGTTGAGTTTGATTTTTAAACAAACTTCAGTTCTCTATGTCCAAGGAGGGATTCTCATTTAATGTGGGATCAATATTGTTAAAATGTCGGGGCTACGGTAAAGACAAAGTTCCTGAAAAATGTACCTTTTTGGTGAAGTAAAACTTCTGTCTAACATCTGAAACACAGACATCTTCAACAGACAAGCTGCGACAATCATTTTAGTAATAGTTGTATATATCAATGTATATGTATGCAACTGAAAATGCTCTATTAAACACATAACACAAGTATAAAAGTTTAAGAAAAGTGTATTAAAAGTGCTAAATTCGAAATGCAGAGTATATCTATTGCCTCCACACGGCTCTCAACATGGCGACGGCAATTTCGGCAACCCACCCACTCCGTCTTGAAACCTTGAATCTGCAAATATAAAAAGTTAACATGACAGAGCCGGCTGTCAATCACTTGCGAAGTTCGACCAAACGGTCAAACTAGGCAGCGCTGATCAAATAGGAATCAATATTCTGTTATGTTAATGCCTATTTCTCTCAGATGTTCTCAGAATCATCTTGTAGTGTACCGTTTAGCTGTAAAATGAGAACGTTTTTGACCTGGCAGCCATGTTGAGATCAGTTGAAGAAATACCAAGCACTGCCCACCAGCCGGAGCACAGCCAATAGGAACGCTCTCTCTCTGAAATCACCTATGATTGGCCAAAGTTTCCCGTCACGGGCTAGATTTTTGAAAGAAAAACAGAAAACAGAGCCATGAGGAGGAGCAGAAGTCTAGTTATCTCCCAGAACACTTGAATTACAATATGCTGAAAGGTTATTATGGAATTTTTGCCCAATGATGGCAAAATATACTGCCTACTGCCACTTTAACGCACATTTTTGTTTTAACGCCACTAAAATGCAACTTCAATATCATATGAAACTAGAAAACCTAAGGAATCGACCATGTCATTCTAGCTTGTTGCGAGGGAGGCTAAATTATGCTCCAAACTTACACTCAATTTTGGTGCCGAAAAACTGGCATGGCCATTTTCAAAGGGGTCCCTTGACCTCTGACCTCCAGATATGTGAATGTAAATGGGTTCTATGAGTACCCACGAGTCTCCCCTTTACAGACATGCCCACTTTATGATAATCACATGCAGTTTGGGACAAGTCATAGTCAAGTGAGTGATTTAGTCGTGATTAAATGTTTTAATCGATTGACAGCCCTAGTGTAAATATGTTTGGTACAATATCTTTCTAATACATTTCTCTTGTGTTCTTTCACATAACTAAGATTATAGAAGTGTAAAAAAATAGGCTACGTCTAATTATTCCAAGGGACATACATGACGGGTTCCCCGGTATATTCTCTATTTTAACGGGTCCTCGGCTGAAAAACAATTGAGAACCTCTGTTTTAAATTGCCTAATGCTTTACATTTGCAGTACTGTTTTCACACTATGTCACAGTGGTTTTGTAAAATAACTGAAAACCTGCATTAAGATAAACATGACAAGTACGTACATCATTCACTCTAATGACATATTACAGTTTTGTTTTTATGGGCTTTTTTGTCAAGTACAGTACAGGTCCATGCACATAATATTATACTGTATATAATATTATTATTTATCATTATATACAGTTTTTAATAAAACAACACCAGCAATTGCAGCATTGGTGCTACGCTCTCCCTTAAAGGGAACACACAGAATTAGTTTGAAGCAGTTTACAGTGATGTTAAAGGACCCATATCGTGCTCATTTTCAGGTTCATACTTGTATTTTGTGTTTCTAATAGAACATATTTACATGCTGCAATGTTCAAAAAACACATTATTTTCCTCATACTGTCTACCTGAATATACCTGTGTTTACACTCTGTCTGAAATGCTTCATTTTAGTGCATTTCAATGGAATTGCAACGGAATTGGGTTTCTAGGCAACAGTTTGGGTTCAAGTTTACTTCCTGTCAGCTGATGTCATTAACATACACTGCAACAGGAAATAAGCTGGGACACATTTAGAATGTTTATGTTTAAAACCGTGTTATGGTCTAAATATTGTATATTTGTGACATCACAAATGGACAGAAATCCTAACGGCTTGTTTCAAACGCACAATTTCTGAATACAAGCTGTGTGTATTTCTCCGTATATTGAACGTTTTGATAGTTTAACAGTATTTATAAAGCACTAAAACCTGCTTTATAATATAAAAGATCTGAAAATCTCACTTTTTACAATATGGGACCTTTAAAAATAATTTCATTAAATCTCCCATTACTCCATTTGTGTCCAAAGACTATATTTAATGTGATAAGGAAAAATACCACATTTGTTCTGATTAGTCAAAAGTCTTGAAATTTGATATGGACATACTTTGGGCAAGTATTTAACAGTAGAACTTAGAATGTTTTAGATCACATGAAAAATCAAATTTTTAATGATGATCAAATTCAGGATTTTTGAAAAATAAGGAAAAATGCAACAATTGTGTTTATTAAATGTTCTGCATATGATTTTTTTTTTTGCACTGCATATGTGTACATATCTTTGATATTCAACTTGTTATGAGTTCATTGATACCAAATATGTGTATGTGCGCCTCGTAGTTTCTGAGATACAGCCATTTCATTATTATACTATATTTAGTCTTTGGGCACATTGGATTACTGTTTATTTCAAAAAATGGTAGAAAATGCCCTAGAATAAGCAGTAAAAATGTAGGGATTTTTTTATGATTTTCAGTACACACATCTGAGGGGCTCCTATCTACATATTCCATATAAATAAATAAAAGTTGTACAGAACTATTATATGTCATCAGGTGAAAACATTGGCTTGAGGAGCCATTCTTTAGTTTCAATGGGTTTCAAAGCACTTTCAGGAAATATGTCTGTTTGCAGCCAAACGGTTTGACCCATTTTGAAAATGTCTTTAGATTTGTGCTTAGGAAAGCCCAGAGAACATTTTTAACAAAAGAAATTTAAAATTTCAGTTACGTGCACAAATGGGATAAATGGGCTGTCAAAGCAGAAATAAATTCACTAACTTGAAAAGTGATTAATAATAATAATAATTTTAGCCCAACAGCCTCACCAACTCGGGAAACATTCAAAACTTAATGCATTCACTACTATCATCTTTGATCCTTTTCTCCTCATTCACTTAAAAACAGTAGAGGGCAGTAGACACCAAGGGCTGAAAGTGGGTGTGTGAGTGTGTGTGTGTGCGTGTGTGTTTGTGTTTGTATCTTTGATAGGACCAATTCTAGTTTCAGACTGAGGACATTTTTGGAAAGTGAAGATAATTTATCCAGTCCTCGCCTTCGGACAGACCTTCAAAGGTCTGTTTGAGGGTTCAGACTTGGTTTTAACGTTCAAGTTAGAATTGGGTTAGGGTAAGGATTGGGGTCAGGCATTTAGTTGTGATGGTGAAGGTTAGAGTTAGGGGCTAGCGCAGGGGTCTGCAACCTGCAGCTCTGGAGCCACATGCGGCTCTTTCGCTCCTCTCCAGTGGCTCCCTATGGATTTTTAAAAGTGGAAATGGATAACTGTTTTTTGTTAACATTTTCATTTTTATTTATCATTTTTGTAGGTCTATGGTACGACGGTACAACGGAGGGCCACATTGAGGAAAAAAAATAAATCTGAGATTTCGAGAATAAAGTCACAAGTTTATGAGAAAAAAAGTTGTAATATTATGAGAATAAAGTCATAATATTATAAAGTAGTAATTTTACGTGTTATTTTCTTTTTTTCTCGTAAAGTTATGACTTTATTCTCGTAATATTACGCCTTTTTTCTCGTAAAGTTATGATTTTATTCTCGTAATATTACGCCTTTTTTCTCGTAAAGTTATGACTTTATTCTCGTAATATTACGACTTTTTCCTCGTAAAGTTATGACTTTATTCTCGTAATATTACGCATTTTTTTCTCATAAAGTTATGACTTTTTTTCTCGTGAAGTTATGACTTTTTTTCTCGTTAAGTTATGACTTTATCCTCATAATATTACAACTTTTTTCTGGAAATCTCAGATATTTTTTCCCTCATTGTGGCCCTAATACTCTGTCGTACATTTGCTCTTTGGCCCTCACTGCATTAGACTTATATACTATATACTTAGACTATAAACTGTGTTACCTTCATCACAATAATCAAATGTTTTGCGGCTCCAGACAGATTTCTTTTTATCATTTTGCCTAAAATGGCTCTTTTGTTAGTAAAAGTTGCTGACCCCTGGGCTAGGGAATGCAATATGTCAATGAGTGTCCTCACAAAGATAGAAATACACGGCTGTGTGTGTGTGTGTGTGTGTGTGTGTGTGTGTGTGTGTGTGTGTGTGTGTGTGTGTGTGTGCACTGTTTCTAACTCCCCTGGTATCTGTCCCAGCCACCACTTGACTGGCAACAACGTACGGCAGGTAAACTGTCAACACAAACAAACTGAAAATATGATGTGTCTCAGTGAACATTCAAGTTCAAACAGCTTTCGGTACTTCTGAAGTGACACGAGCTTCAGATGTAGTTTCAACTCTCATTACGAGATGTAACATTTATTGTAGCCTACAGTAATTCGTGGCACTGGCAATCTTGAAATCATTTCAAAGTCATTTTTATAAACATGCAGGACTACAATCATTTTTTTCCTGTGCAAAAATTGTAATTGTTCAGATTTTGAACTTGACTGGACAAAATGATAAACGTGTGGCTCTAGCAGCAGTTTAACGCTCTGTAGACAGAGTTTGACAGAGTCAAACACACATCTTCAAGTAGGGATGTGGCCAAGACTGACCCTGCAAATAAATAAGCTTTTAATTCTTGTTAAAGCATGGATTGAGATTTACATGTTTGAGGTAGGAGTCCTCTGTAAATATGACCCATTACTTCTAACTACACCTTCCAGCTTGCGATCATGTTGTCATGTGATGTTAACCCCGGGGTCTTCAAAAGACAGCTCATTTAAAGATTAAATATGTAACATTTCCGCATTAAAATGTCTAAAAACGACTAGACCCATGTTATATATTTTGTAGGGCTGTCAATCGATTAAAATGTTTAATTGTGTAAATGTTAATTGCGATTAATCGCAAATTAATCACACATTTTTTTTATCTGTTCAAAATGTATCTTAAAGGGAGATTTGTATTAGTATTTAATACTAAATACTAATACAAATATGCTTGCTTTATGCAAATCAATGCATATATTTATTACTAGAAATCAATTAACAACACAAAACAATGACAGATATTGTCCAGAAACCCTCACAGGTACTTAAGCATAAAAATATGACTTGCCCCAAACTGCATGTGGTTATCATAAAGTGGGCATGTCTGTAAAGGGGAGACTTATGGGTACACAAAAATGGCCATGCCAGTTTTTCCAAAATTTAGCGTAAGATTGGAGCATTATTTAGCCTCCTTCTCATCAAGCTAGTATGACATGGTTGGTACCAATGGATTCCTTATGTTTTTTAGTTTCATATGATGCCATTATCTTCACTTAAAACTGAGCCCATTACCACCTAAAAATCGCAAGTTGCATTAATGCGTTAAAGAAATTAGTGGCGTTAAAACAAATTTGCGTTAACAAGTTATTATCACGTTAACTTTGACAGCCCTAATATTTTGTTGAATTGTGTACTTACATTATCCCAAATTTTCCAAATTTCATCAATGTTCAAACTCAGAGAAATCTGTAATCTTTATTCAAGGTAATTGTGCATTTCATTTAGTCGCCTGTCAATGGCGTCATATCTCCTTTACCACCTGTAGTTGCTCTACCTTCAGGGAAACACCAGATGATACATCAGAGGCCAGTAGGGACCGTTACTGATATGATATTTCAATATCGATCCAGCTTACTACGATGTGCTACTATGACAAGTGGCTCATCATGCCAGCTACCAAGCTAATGTGTACAGTAACATTATAACATCGCAACAACGTTCAACACGCTGATAAAGTTATTTTTAGTATGATTGTTTTGACCATAGATAACAGTGCTGGATTACCCCATGATTGAATTTGCCACGTAACTGTAGCTACAGTAGCTGTATGGGTAGTCGACTCATCTAATGCTAAGTTAGCAGGTTAACATTACGTTAGCTAATGTTACTTGCGGGTATTTTATTAGAATGAAATGACACAACGTGAATGAATGTGAATCAATGTGACTAAACGTAACGTGAATAAAACTTGTCCGTGAATGTGATTTCTGCCTGAGACGCGGCAGATAGATTTTCATCGGAAATAGAGAGCTGCTGGGACGACGTATTTCTGTAGACCAACCAGACAGTTAGCATCTCACTGGTTTCCTCGACAAAAAGCCAATGGGATTTGTCCATTGGATTTTTGGAAAGCTTCAAAATTCACGCGTGGGATATTTACTGATGTATCTTAGATAGTATTACAAAACATTAAAATATCTTATCTTGTGTGAACCGCAGACCTTATTTTAGTCACCTAACTAAAAGCCCATTCAAAGAACCCATTGACTTCCAGATGAGGGAACAGGAAGTGCTTAAATGCTAACTCATTTCCAGGTTTTAGGACTCATTCCTGCAGCACTCTATGATCGTTGTTTAACAATGAAATGAATGAGTGTTTTATGAGGAATCATAGCTACAGTGGGTAACATACTGTGACTGAATTTTCTATATAGCATATGGGATATGACATGGAAATTTGACAATTTTTTGCAGTATTTAATTAGATTTTTAAATGTTAATGATAATTTTGTGGGAGTGGCTTTGGAGGGAGGACTGAAGGGACTGTCAATGGTTCCGACTTGGTGACTTTCTTGCTAGATTTAGGGACTTTTGGAGCTAGTGCTGCTAGCTACTTTCACTGGAAAAGAGTTGGCAACGCTTGGCTGGGTTTTAGGGTTGGATAATTTTTAAAATCTAATGTATTCTTGCTGGTTTCTAAAGTTTTACCTTTAAGTTGCCAATTAAGTATTAATAGTACATGGATAGAGATACCGTCAAAATCTGTAAGCTTTAGACTAGGGATGCTCATATAGAACATTTTTCTTAACCGATAACCGACCCTCGTTAACCGATTATTAACCGTTAACCGACAAGATTTGTGCCTCGCACCAGCTGCAGTGTATGATCACAACAGACAACTGAGTCCCCAGTTCACCGTCCGGGAGCGTTAACTTAGCAGCTACGATGCTGCGTGTAGTGTCGCGGACATGCAGCCACTTTCCCAGTAAAAGTCTCCACCGCACAT
>CAKALU010068268.1:0-12302 GCA_916700995.1 Hozukius guyotensis
AACGGGTTAACTCTGTAGCTCCCATCTGCTCACAGCTATCTGCTTCTCCTCTGGGATGATTCTGTCTATCATTTCTCACAGATGGACCTGTAAAGACAAACGTAAAACAGAGTGTATGTTTACGGTTTACAGAGTTTATGCATAATGTAAATACTGAGCTAACTAACAGAGCTATAAATAGCATTATTTACCGGAGAAAAAACGTCAGGAAAACCTGGAGTCTTGATCGCAGATGTTGTTCATTTCTCGCTGATTTCTGATCAGATTCCTCCGGTAACGTGCGCTGGGTTAAGTTTGTGGTTTATAAACTTTTAAGTAGTTTATAAACTCCTGCTGCCTGCTTCTCTCTGTGCTCAGGTAGTTGCAGCCGAGGTTGCTACAGGGAGAGCTCCGGGGGACGGGGAGAAAGGGATGCTGTGTTGAGGGCGTTTGATTGACAGGACAGCAGGAAACGCTGACCAATCAGAGCAGAGTGGGAGGAGACAGGCGCTAAATCAGGGTCTCTCAGACAGAGGCTGAATAGGCTTCATGTGAGGAGAACACTATGAGAAGAATAAAGGTTTTTTTGACATTACAGCATGTAAATATGTTCTAGTACAACATTAAAATACATCTATGAACCTGGAAATGAGCATAATATGAGACCTTTAAAACAGCTTACCGTAGAAGTGGGCTTGTTTCTGAAAGCTTCAAACTCTCCGCAGACTGCTGAGCTTCACCTGACAGGACACACCTGTCTGTCTGTAGGCCTTTCCCATTTCAAAGTTTGTACATCCTCCATTCCTTTCCTCGCCTCCTCTCCTCGGGTCTTAGTCTCGCCCACGAGAGATGCGAGCTGAGAAGGCGAGGAAGAGACGCCAGGAAGAGAGGAGTTGAGGCAACAGGCTTTTAACAAAATGAGACATCCTCGCCTCGGAGCTGTCATTTTAAAGCCACATCAATTAAATATGACGTGTGGCACATTGCCACGCCTCTTTGCTACGTCACAGGTGTCTCTGTTCGCAGCTCCATTTCATCAATTTGTGTGTTATTTTAACTAAATTCTATATTCACAAATCCAAATTCTTCATGACCATGTCAGACAATATATTTCCTCTATATCTGAATGTACAAACCAAAAAGCTACTAAAACATATAAACCACTGTAAGCTTTACAAGATAGTTATCTAACTTTTATTTATTATTTAATCTCTTTTATTACAACCTTTAGTCCCCCTAGCGTGTTTGTAATTGCAGACTCGAGTTGTATACACAAGTGTTTTAAACTTGACAACTGCTTCAATAAAGTTGATAAAAAAAACTAAAAAAAACACGGGTGCCGAGAAGACTTACGCAAAGTATACACAGCAAGCCTCCTTGCTCCACCAGATGCATTTTAGGAATTGGGATGTCCTTCAAGATGGAGCGCTGAGAGCGATTTCTGGATCACAAGCCAGAGCATCGAGGATCGAGGAGGCACAAAATCAGCTCCATTTAGTTGAACGGAGGGTCAACCAAACATAGAAAAAACGTTTAAATGGAAACGGTGGTGCATTGAAGACTGTGTTGTGCTACGCCAGGGGTCTGCATCCTGCGGCTCCGGAGCCACATGCGGCTCTTTAGCTCCTCTCCAGTGGCTCCCCGTGGATTTTTTAAAAATTAGTGTAAATAAATAACTGTTTTTTTGCTGTGAGGGAGTGTGCAAAATCAGATACCTCTTCCTCCATCCTTGATCTCACCTGCTTAGGTAAACCCATCAGTGACATCATCTATGACATCATCTAATAATGTACCCAGGTTGACACACACATGCACCAGCTAGAATGGCAGCAGACTGTCTGAGCAGCCATGATGGAGTCTGACGAGTTGCTGCCTCCGTAAATCAGCTGCTGAATGCACCAAGATGTTTATTCTCTTCCTGGTTTCCCATCCATCCCCCTGCCTCTACTATTGACCCTCTTCTAGCCACTGTCAGTGAGCAGTGAAAAGATGTGTCCTGATGTTGGAACTGTTCTGAGTCCAGTTTGAATCACTGAATCGTTGTTTCATGACATCTTTTTATCCAGTGTCTGGTGTCTTTTATCTCTCTCTATTTTATCTTCTGTCATCTCTCCAGACTCTGTCAGGCTGGTGAATGGGACTAGTCTGTGTTCAGGCAGACTGGAGGTGAAGTCCAACCAGTCTAGCCGGTGGTCCTCAGTCTGTGAAGCTGACTTTGACCAACAGGATGCAGAGGTGGTCTGTAGGGAGCTTGGCTGTGGGGCTCCTTCAGTCCTCCAGGGGGCGCTCTATGGAGAAGTGGAGGATCCAATGTGGACCAAAGAGTTCCTGTGTGGAGGAACTGAGTCTGCTCTCCTGGACTGTAGAAGCTCAGGCTCAGAGAGAAACACTTGCTCACCTGGCAAAGCTGTTGGACTCACCTGCTCAGGTAGAAGAGGAGCTGCAGCTCTGATCTGGTTCATTTCTGTTCTAATGAAACTCACTTTATTCTTTTACTGATGACTCTCTTGTTTCTGTTCAGAGCCTGATGATGTCAGGTTGGTGGGAGGAGACAGTCGCTGTGCAGGAACACTGGAGCTGAATCATCAGGGAGACTGGAGACCAGTGAATGACCGTTACTCTGACTGGACCCTGAAGGAAGCAGCTGCTGCCTGCACAGAGTTGGACTGTGGCTCTGCTGTTTCTGTAGAACTGAGAGAGGCGTCCTCATTCAGATCTGTGTGGAGTATCAGGTCTGACTGTGTTCAGTCTGGATCTGCTCTGAGGGAGTGTGCAACATCCGATACCTCTGACTCCATCCTGAATCTCACCTGCTCAGGTAAGCCCATCAGTGACATCATCTATGACAGTAAAGTTTCCAGTATGTTCCTTCCTCCGTCACAGTAACAGTCGGTGGTTTCCATTGGACTGAACTGTAAAGTCATCCAGAATTAACATTAGAGATATCTACAACTACATTTTGACTAGTCGTAATAACATTGTGACTAGTCAGAGTTCTTATTCCAGATATCTATAACGTCATTGTGACTAGTCATAGTTCTTATTCCAGATATCTATAACGTCATTGTGACTAGTCAGAGTTCTTATTCCAGATATCTATAACGTCATTGTGACTAGTCAGAGTTCTTATTACAGATATCTATAAGGTCATTGTGACTAGTCAAAGGGACATTTAGAGATATCTGTAGTTCATTCCTGACTATCCTAAATAACAGTTACAGATATCTCAAACCTCATCATGACTAGTCAGAGTTGTTGTCATGACGTTTCTCATCAAGGGTTCCCATTGGATATCGGCCCAACAAAGCATCTGAACAGTGTCAGCAGAAGCTTTTGCTAGCTTGTATAGTTCGGTAAAGTTGGGAAGATTCACAGATTCAAACTTCCCGGATCAATAACTCATCAGACAAACATAGTCAAAACACCGACGAGGGCTCTTTCTAACCGTAGTGAGGTAGACAACGAGCTACAAGCTCATTTTAATCACAGCGAGCCTTTAGTCCTCCGAGCTGGACACATACATGTGATCGGTCTATTTGTGGAGCTGGCTGTGAGACGAGTGGTCGGGCACCGCTGTGGATCAGATAGTTTAACTAAGATTAACATGAAATAGAAAGAGCTCATCATCGAGGAATCTGTGGCCAACGAGAGCTTTGTTCACTAGAGAGTTGTGGTAGAAATTTACAGCCTATTGTAGTTTTATTGTCTCCAGACACACTTTATAAACCCATACGGCTGCAGTGCAGCGCCAAAGTATGTTTGAATAGCTTCACCTCCACAACCCCCCCCCTCTTCTGACGTAATTACAGATATCTGCAATGTCATTTCACCTAGTCACAACTCTAATTCTAGATATCTGTAATCACATTCAGACTATCCCTAACTCCAGTTAGAGATATCTACAACCTCATTCTGAGTAGTCAACATTTAATTTTACATATCCAGAAAGGACAATGTAGATATCTACAATTGAGGGGAATTAAAGATATCAGTTGTGGATATCCATAATGAGAAACCCCATACACATGAATGGCAAAAATAGTTTGAATGGTACTAGTCAAAATGTAATTACAGATATCTAGAATTAGAGGCATGACTAGTCAAAATGTAATTACAGATATCTAGAATTAGAGTTGTGACTAGTCTAAATGTAATTACAGATATCTAGAATTAGAGTTATGACTAGTCTAAATGTAATTACAGATATCTAAAATTAGAGTTATGACTAGTCTAAATGTAATTACAGATATCTAGAATTACAGTTATGACTAGTGTAAATGTAATTACAGATATCTAGAATTAGAGTTATGACTAGTCAAAATTTAATTACAGATATCTGGTATTACAGTTATGACTAGTCAAAACAACGTTGCAGATATCTCTACTGAATCTCCTGTCTAGCTATTAAATGTTAAAACAGCTTGCCGTAGAAGTGGGCTTGTTTCTGAAAGCTTCAAACTCTCCACAGACTGCTGAGCTTCACCTGACAGGACACACCTGTCTGTCTGTAGGCCTTTCCCATTTCACAGTTTGTACATCCTCCATTCCTTTCCTCGCCTCCTCTCCTCGCGTATTAATCCCGCCCACGAGAGATGCGAGCTGAGGAGGCGAGGAAGAGACGCGAGGAAGAGAGGAGTTGAGGCAAAAGGCTTTTAACAAAATGAGACATCATTTTTAAGTAAATTCTATATTCACAAATCAAAATACTTCATGACCATGTCAGACAATATATTTCCTATTGATCTGAATGTACAAACCAAAAAGCTACTAAGACATATAAACCACTGTAAGCTTTACAAGATATTTATCTAACTCTTATTTATTATTTAATCTCTTTTATTACAACCTTTAGTCCCCCTGGCGTGTTTGTAATTGTAGACTTGAGTTGTATACACAAGTGTTTTAAACTTGACAACTGCCTCAATAAAGTTGATAAAAAAAAATTAAAAAAAACACAGGTTCCGAAAAGACTTACGCAAAGTATACACAGCAAGCCTCCTTGCTCCTCCAGATGCATTTTAGGAATTTGGATGTCCTTCAAGATGGAGCGCTGAGAGCGATTTCTGGTTCACAAGCCGGAGTATTGAGGGTCGAGGAGTCACAAAATCAGGTCCATTTAGTTTAACGGAGGGTCAACCAAACATAAAAAAACGTTTAAACGGAAACGGTGGTGCATTGAAGACTCTGTTGTGCTACGCCAGGGGTCAGCAACCTGCGACTCCGGAGCCACATGCGTCTCTTTAGCTCCTCTCCAGTGGCTACCTGTGGATTTTTTTAAAAATTAGTGGAAATAAATAACTTTTTTTTTGTTTACATTTTCATTTTTATTCATCATTGTTGTAGGTCAAACGTACGACGGTACGATGGAGTATTATGGTCACATTGAGGAAAAAAAAAAAAATCTGAGATTTCGAAAATAAAGTCATGATATTATGAGAATAAAAGTCGTTGTATTATGAGAATAAAATCATAATATTAGTATACATATGTATGGTAGTATAGTAGTAGTAATTTAACGTGTTATTTTCTTTTTTCCTCGTAAAGTTATGACTTTATTCCTTGTTATATGACTTTTTTTGTCGTAAAGTTATTAGTTTATTTTCGTAATATGACTTTTTCTCGTAAAGTTATGACTTTATTCTCGTAATACTACGACTTTTTTCTCGTAAAGTTATGACTTTATTCTTGTAATATTACGACTTTTTCTCGTAATATTATGACTTTTTCTTGTAAAGTTGTAACTTTATTCTCGAAATGTAAGACTTTTTTTTTTTTCCCTCAATGTGGCCCCATACCTCACTGCAAATGTTTTGCGGCTCCAGACAGTTTTTTTTTTTTTTTTTTTTCTAAAATGGCTCTCTGATAGTAAAGGTTGCTGTCCCCTGTGCTACGCAAATGCACTGCCTTTATAATACGACGGGGTTTGTGCACGTCGCTGCTGATTGGGATTCACCTCTGACACACCCACCAAATGAGAGGAAACGCACCTCAAAAGCCTGTTGTGCACCATTTCGAGGAAACACGCCGTTCAACCCAGAAACCGTAGCAAACCAGTGGACGCTGTTTTCAGACTGAACGTGCCCCCAGCTCTCAGCCAATCATCTCTCTGTGTTTACAGACCTGCTGCTTCAGCCCAACATCTCTGGGTCCTCCTCTGTAGACGGGGTCTCCGAGGCCCAGCAGCAGGGGTTTCACGTGTTCAGGGGCTCCACCTTCAACATCAGCTGCTCAGTCCAGCCACAGTACCCAGGAGGCTCCTTCCGGCTCGCCTTCACCTCCTCCACCTCAGCACTCAACTACACCAAGCCAGCTGTCAATCACTCCGCCCACTTCCTGTTTCCTGCCGCAGAGCCCGCCCACCAAGGAAACTACCGCTGTGTTTATCACGTCTATGTTTTTTCTAACGACTTCTTCTCTGAGAGCCGTCAGATCTCTCTCACCGTCGCAGGTAAGATTCAAGAAGTGATTTTAGATTTCAGGTCACTACAGTTTGTGTTTAAGGGGAGCTGTTGGACTCATGATATGATGTGATGTGATGTGATGTGATGTGATGTGATGACTGTCCATGTTTTTTGATTAGATCTAAGGCCTTTTATCATCAGAGCGATCGTCCTGCCGCTGATTCTGCTGTTGACGAACATTGGCCTTTACTTCTACTATAAGGTAATGACACACGTCTGTTGTTCAGACCGCTGACTGACATGAAGCACTCAGTCCGTGTTTATTGAAGTGAAGAGAGAGTAGTGATGCAGGAAGTCACATCTGTGTGCTTTCATGTGTCTCCAGGCCAAAAGGGGGCAGATGCCGGGCAGACGGGAGAAGGCTGAGCCGGATTATTATAACCTGGGTGTTCCTGCAGCTGAAGGAGGAACGACTGAAGGAGGAAGGAGCTCGGGGAGCAGAGCAGCACCTCCAAGGAGCTCATCTCACATCCAGATGGATTTATAACACACAACCCAGCAGCAGCTCATTTTAGATGAATGTTCCCTTTAAAAGGTCCCATATTGTAAAAAGTGAGATTTTCATGTCTTTTATATTATAAAGCAGGTTTAAGTGCTTTATAAATACTGTTAAACTATCAAAACGCTCAATATATGGAGAAACACACACAGCCCGCATTCAGAAATTGCGCGTTTGAAACGAGCCGTTAGGATTTCTGTCCATTTGTGATGTCACAAATATACAATATTTAGATAATTTGACGGTTTTAAACGTAAACATTCTAAATGTGTCCCAGTTTATTTCCTGTTGCAGTGCATGTGAATGACATTAGGTGACAGGAAGTAAACATGGACCCAAACTGTTGCCTAGCAACGCAATTCCATTGCAATTCCATTGAAATGCACTAAAACTGAGCGTTTCAGACAGAGGGTGAATACAGGTATATTCAGGCAGACAGTATGAGGAAAATAAAGTTCTTTTTTTAACATTACAGCATGTAAACATGTTCTAGTAGAAACACAAAATATAAGTATGAACCTGAAAATGAGCACGATATGGGACCTTTAAACAAGAAGGACTGGATTCATTATATCACATTATATACTATATTTATCTTACTCTCAACATGAAAACCAACAATGTGTTAGTCTTTTCATACTTTCTGACTTCCTGTCAGAACTTATGTAGCCCATTGGTTTCTACCGAAGATGTAAATCTCTAAAAACACCTCACAAACAAAGTGTCGTTGAAAACTAGACTTGAAAGCAGGAATACCGGCAGGAGGCGGACCCAGGCCGATCGGGGACAATGCTATATATTACATAAAAATAACTGTGAAACATTGATATATATCCTCTAAACTCTGTGTTACCAATGTGCAAATCAAGAAGAATGAAATCCTGAGATAAGAGTAAAAACATGTCACAGAGCCACAGACTGTTGGATCTGTAGATCTGGAGCACATCCAGGGTTGGTGAAGCACATCTGCTGCCACGTTGACAATCTGTTGGTGTTTGTGATTCACCAATATATATAATGAATGAATCAAAGTCATGTAGCTAGCAAACAAAGTACAGTATTAAAAGCCAGAGGCTGTTTTCACATCAGTTTCATCTTGTTAGTGACACGTGAACGTTATGACCTCACTTTAGCGCTCCCTTGTGGTTCATATGGCTCATTTATTGTTGGAAGCAGGACCACATTAAGCTAAAACAAATAACCATAATAATACAAATGGGAGCAAAAATAAAAGAGTACTAACAGCTTATAGTGTGATGAAGGAATTTTAGTATTTCATTAGAATTTTGCTTAATTTTGTACACAAAGAAAATTTATAATTGAGGATTTTACTTTTACTACTTTTTTTTTATATGAAGGATTTGCTTATTTCATAAGGATTTCACTTAATGTTGTAATCAAGGATTTAGCAAATTTTTATAATTAAGTAATTTAATTATAATTTTAAGAATTTTACTTAATTTTATTTCATTAGAATTTTGCTTTTTTTGTACATAAAGAGTTTACTTAATTTTGCACTTAAAGAATTTACTTAATTTGTATGATTTTTACTTACTTATGTATTCAAGGGATTTTGTACTTTGTGAATTTTCTTAATGTTGTACTTAACAAATTTATTTTATTTCAGTAAAATTTGGCTTATTTTTGTACTCAAGAATCTTGCTTATTTTTTTATTTAAGAATATTGATTCATGTTGTAGTTAAGGAACTAGCTTTTTTATAATTGAGGAATTTTCTTTATTCAAAATAATTTTGCTTAATTTTGTACATAATGAGTTTACTTCATTTTGCACTTAAAGAATTTTTTTAATTTCTTTGAATTTTACTTACTTTTGTATTCAAGGAATTTTCTTAATTTTGTACTTTGGTAATTTACTTAATTCATAAGAATTTTCTTAATTTTGTACTTAAATTTACACAAATTTATAATTGAGGATGTCACTTTTACTACTTCTTTACTAATGAAGGATTTTGCTTATTTCATAAGAATTTCACTTAATGTTGTAATAAAGAATTTTGCAAATTTTCATGATTTTCATAAATTACTTGTTTTTAAAGAATTTTACTTAATTTTGTAATTAAGGAATTTTCTTTTTTCATAAGAATTTTACTTAAAGGTCCCATATTATAAAAAAAAGAGATTTTCATGTTTTTTTATTATAAAGCAGGCTTCAGTTCTATATAAATACTGTGAAAGTATCGAAACACTCAATCCACAGGGAAATACACACAGCCCGTATTCAGAAACTCTGCATTTGAAACAAGCTGTCAGGATTTCTGCCCATTTGTGATGTCACAAATATACAATATTTAGACCATTGGCACAATTTTAAACGTAAACATTCTAAATGTGTCCCAGTTTATTCCTGGTTGCAGTGTATGTGAATGTCATCAGCTGACAGGAAGTACACATGGACCCAAGCTGTTGCCAGGCATCGCAATTCTGTTACAATTCCGTCACAATGCACTAAAACGGAGCGTTTCAGACAGAGGGTAAATACAGGCATATTCCGGCTGACAGCATGAGGAAAATGAAGTTTTTTTTTAACATTACAGCATGTAAACATGTTCTAGTAAAAACACAAAATACAAGTATGAACCTGAAAATGAGCACGATATGGGAGGTTTAATTATATTTTAGTAGAATTTTGCTTATTTTTGTATTTAAGAACTTTGATTCACTTTGTAGTTAAGGAACTTGCTTTTTATAATTGAGGAATTTCCTTTATTCAAAAGAATTTTGCATAATTTTTTAATTAAAAGTTTTGTACTTGGATTTTGATACGAAATATCCTCATAACTAAGCAAACAATCTGAATAAAAATATGTACACAGGAGTCAAGCAAGAGTCAGAGATTAAAACATGAATGAAAATGTGGGGTTTATTCTACGTGGAGATGATGTCACTTTAGGACACGCATACTTTTATTGCAAAGAGAAATGTAGTACTAGTACTACTTAAGTAAAGTCCTTTAAGGGTTGTTGAAGTCAGGTCCAAGCTGATCATTATTTGACGACACCAAGTGATCGAAACCAAACCTGAGCGTCATCAGAAGGACAGTTTTTGACTCGCCTGTGCAGATCTATGTCCAAATATTCCGTTTTCATGTCCCCATTGTTGCCGTTGGATCAGGACTCAGGTTTGCTGGGAGCTTCAATACACAGAGAGATGAAGTGATTAAGATCACTGTAAGAAATCTACATCTACTATGTCCAAACTATGACTATGAATTATGACTTACTGGCATTATTACCAGAACAGA
Organism: Hozukius guyotensis; assembly: GCA_916700995.1. Classification (NCBI taxonomy): domain Eukaryota; kingdom Metazoa; phylum Chordata; class Actinopteri; order Perciformes; family Sebastidae; genus Hozukius; species Hozukius guyotensis. The sequence goes on from CAKALU010068268.1 coordinate 10,203, forward strand.
TGTAATCATTATTAATTTATGAGGAAAGCTTCAGATGGTTATTGATCGTAGCTCTTTGAGAAGACAGAGGTGTGATGATGCAGCTACCTGATTTAAGGAGCTTTTATTTCCTCCTTAGTTTGACACACTGGGAGATATCCATGTGATTATACGTAGTGACTGACTAACGGGGAAGTGGGAGCAGGTGAGCAGGAGGTCTGCAGTGCTAACGAGGGACAGGTGAGACTAATCAGGGCGGGGCAGACAGGAAAACACAAGGAAGGAAGTGAGTTGTAGTATCAAAATAAAACAGGAAACATCAATGAATAACATAAAAAATCACAAGCTGGAGCATAGAGGGGAGAGTGTAGAGCAGCAGCACCTCACCTGACTGGATACCTATCAGCACTTTATTATACACTCCATCCTCTAGTTAGGACGTCTGCTCTGCTAACAATGACATGTTTACTACTAATGATGACATATCAAATACTTATTATGAGATATCAAGAACTAATTATGAGATATTAAGTACTTATTATGAGATATCAAGTACTTATTATGAGATATCAAGAACTAATGATGAGATATTAAGTGATTATTGTGAGATATTAACTACTAATTATGAGATATTAAGTCATAATTATGAGATATTAAGTACTAAGTATGAGATATTAACTACTAATTATGATATATTAAGTCATACATAAAAAATATTAAGTACTAGCCAAACCCACTACCTGTCAGCTCGATCCCCTCCCCACAATCCTCGTCAAAGCCTGTCTGCCCGCCATCTCCACCATGATCACAAGAATCATTAACTCCTCCCTCACCACCGGTATTGTACCCCCCACCCTCAAAACTGCTGCAATTACACCAACCCTCAAAAAACCCGGTGCTGACCCAGCTGATCTGAACCACTACAGGCCCATCTCCAACCTCACCTTCATCTCCAAAACCCTTGAGAGAGTGGTCGCCGCCCAACTTCAGTCCCACCTCGACTCAAACAACCTCTATGAACCCTTCCAATCTGGTTTCCGCCCCAAACACAGTACTGAAACAGCCCTGGTCAAAATCACCAACGACCTCCTCCGTGCCGCTGACTCTGGACTGCTCACCATCCTCATCCTCCTCGATCTCACTGCTGCCTTTGACACCATCTCCCACCCACTACTCATCAAACGTCTGACTGATATTGGTATCACTGGTGTTGCACTCACATGGTTTTCCTCATACCTCACCGACAGACAACAATTTGTAAAACTGGGCAATCACAGGTCAAGGTGTTCCGCTGTTTCACTGGGTGTCCCCCAGGGGTCAGTATTGGGTCCACTCCTATTTATCATTTACCTCCTTCCCCTTGGCACTATCCTCCGTCATCACAATGTCCTATTCCACTGTTATGCCAACGACACACAGGTCTACATTTCAACTACACCCACTGCTGCCCTGCCACCCACCTCCCTCACCACCTGCCTACAACACATCAGGAGCTGGGTGAGCAGGAACTTTTTAAAACTCAACAGCAATAAAACCGAGGCCCTGCTCATCGGCTCCAAAAACAACATCTCCAAATCTCAACACACCACTGCTCCAAACCTCACCATTGATGGCTTCTCATTACCGTTCTCCACCCATGTCAAGAGCCTCGGGGTCACCCTGGACAGCACCCTCTCCTTCACATCCCACATAAAAAACGTCACCCGGACTGCCTTCTTCCACCTCCGCAACATCTCCAGACTCCGCCCATCCCTGTCTCACTCCAGCACTGAAATCCTGGTTCACGCATTTGTCACATCCCGGATCGACTACTGCAACGCTGTCCTCTCTGGCATCCCCATCAAACTACTCAACAGACTCCAAATCATTCAGAACTCTGCCGCCCGGATCATCACCCGTACCAAATCCTCCGACCACATCACCCCCATCCTCATCCAACTGCACTGGCTCCCTGTTAAATCCCGGATCGACTACAAAAACCTTCTGCTCACCTACAAAGCCCTCCACAACCTTGCCCCCACCTAGCTCACAGACCTCCTTCAGGAGTACACCCCCTCCCATTCCCTCCGCTCATCATCAGCCGGACTTCTGACCACCCCCACCTCACGCCTCAGCACCATG
>CAKALU010068269.1:17101-27683 GCA_916700995.1 Hozukius guyotensis
AGAGAGGTCTGATGTATTGGGATGCGTGTAGCCGACATATTACAAGCGTGGGTGACACAATCAGTTTGACACCTAAATAATGTGACGGCTGGCTGGACAGAGATTGCCTGAAAGTTTACATCGGCTATACTGTTGGCTGTATCGTATATCATTTTCAGTTAATATCGCAATATAAAACCTGTGTTTTCTGTTAAAAAAACACAGAAGATAGCAAGAACTCTACTCACCCATCTTGTAAGTGGTTACGTCTCTAGTCTGATCTCGACGGCACAGCTGATAGGTACGTGGTTTGTTTACGTCGCGTAACAGAAGTGCATATTTAACAAAGAGAGTCCGATGTTATTAGGCTATAAGTAAATAACAAAGACCTCAAATCTATCTTCTTGTTGGTTTCTTATTCTGTCAAGAAGACACATCAAGATCGATATTATTCATCATTATAATAAATTATTAATTATTAACTAAATTGTTAGCCTCTGTGGCTTCTAGACGCCGACAGTAACGTTAATATTGCCGTTGCTTAGCAGCGGTGTTCTCACGCCTTAACCCCTTGAACGTCGAGCATATCGTGTACACGGCTTCCCGTGTTGTAAACACGAGCTCACGAGTTTCATTTGAAGGCACAGTAATACAATCAGGAAGTTGGTTCCAGAGCTGAGCAGCATTTTCAGTTCTGACAGTAGGTATTACTAACAGATTGCTCTCCATTGATCTGAGAGGTATTTCGATCCTGCTCCATTTAACGATTTCTAAATAAGCAGTAGAGCTTTAAAGTCAATTCTGTGACTGACCGGAAGCCCGTGTAGGGACTTCAGTATTGGAGTAAGGCGGTTGGATCTCTTGGTTTCCGTAAGAACCCTAGCAGCTGCATTTTGTACAAGTTGAAACTTTTTGATGGTCTTTTCATCTTGTTAGATGTCGTTACAGCACACCCAACCAAACCCATCAGTGATGCTACTGTACGTGCGGTCAGACATGCAACACACCAGTGAAACACTGCTTTTCAGCCTCGTATTAGGTTACTCTTTAAAACACATGATAGGGTGAGCTGTAGCCATTTGTAGACTACGGAGACTGAAACGTCCTTTTTCATAGCCTCGAAGACCGAAGTCGTACTGTTGAGTGAGGTTATGTTGTGCTGGATGTTTAGTAATATGGATTATTAAGAATGCCAGTGTGAGTTTTGAATGATGTTCTTCTTACTTCTGGATCTAAACCTGTGATTTCTGCAGCTCTAGTCAGCCTGCTGTGTTTTTTGTCTGAGAACTAAAAGACCTCTTTATGCATAACAAGGACGTTTTCTGTCCTAATAGCACAAAGTTAGCCAGCCTCCTCAGCAACGACTATGATTGATTCAGTCGTCGTGCAGGAATGCACAAAGGTGAGGAGACAGCCGCTTTCTAACCATCTATCGTGGCGTGGCAACAGATTGACCCCGAGCACTCCCATCCAGCGATAAAAGCCGCCGCTGTACTCTCGGCCAGCCGTCTTTGCTCGCGCTACATCACGTGTGTCCGTGTGACAGGCCAATCAAGAAAATGGAGTGCGTTAATGGAGATGGAGATGGCCGCTGCTCTCCCCCCCCCCTCCGTGCGCTCGTGCGGCGCCCCCTCATCATCTCACCTCCTAACATATTGTTTTAGCGAACGTAACTGCTGTCACCGGGGGCGGGATGGATGGCGTCTTACAGTTAATAGGCTCTAAATCAAAGACGCAGCACGGACGGCCAATCACAAGGCGGGAAAGCCGTCTCCTAAGACCTCCGCTCAAGGTTACCGTTGCGATTGCGGACGCACTGAATGTGTTCTCTATAGTTTCTGTCTCTTCAGTGACAGTTAATACCGTTTCTCTCCTCTTCTGTTCCTCTGCCATCTAAAGCTCTTTCTCCCGCTATCTAAATTGTTCACTCTCTCACACACTTTTCCTTCACACTGGCTCTTTCTCACTCTACATCTTTCTCTGTTTAATCCACTACTTTGGCTGCCCTTTCCTCTCCACCTCCTTCTGTCCCTCCTCTGTATCTCTCACTTCACTATCTCAGTCATTCGCCCTCTCCCCGGCTGTCTCATCTCCCTGTCTCGCTCTACAGTGCAGCTCGTCGTGACTCCGTCTTTGTCTCTAATTCAGTTCTTCTCCTTACCTGCCCTGCTTCCTGCCCTCCCCCTCTACTCCCCGTTTTCTCCCTCTACATCTTTGTTTCTCTCTCTCTCTCTCTCTCTCTCTCTCTCTCTCTCTCTCTCTCTTGAAACCAGTCACAGGGTTTAATTAGCCTCCATTCATTTAGTGAAGGACACGTGTACTTTCATAGGTGGTCGGCGATTGTCTGTCTGTCTGCTTCATTTATCTGTAAAGCTGTAATAGCTGGAGGCAGCGAGTATTGATGGAACTGTGAGAGGAAGAGGACCAAGGAAATGTGAATGCCACAGTTGTAGGCAGGTGCTGAGCTCTTAGTTTGCGGGTTGGTGGGCGGCGCTCTACCCAAGGACATGCGAGCCGACTGAATGCCAATGCAAATCTATTGAAATTCAATTTCGAGTGCTCTTCGTGAAAGCACCTGGCACAGAACATATTCAGGGGTGAATGTCCTCTTGCAGACACTGAATACAGTGAATGAATAATAAATTGGTAATGTCAAGGACTATGGAGCTTGTCTCTCAGAAAAGTGCCTACGTTTGACCTGCGCTATCAACAGGAACACGGCCCCCGGAGCATTTTACACAGCCGGGATCAACTTGTATTTGCATCGACTTGCATTTGGTTGCATCACATTATCAAGATTATTTTGTTTACCCTGGCAGTGTTGTGCATCTTCTGTCTGATGGTTTGGCATGCAGTTTAGAACCCAGGAATAGCTGTTGCTAAGGCAACAGCTAATATGGATCCAAATATGGAATCATGAGAGTGAGGAGGAAATACAATCTAATAAATGATAATTCTTAAAGCTGCAATAACTGAGTTTTAATTACTAGGGTGCCGAAAGCCTTCAAAACAATCTCACAGAAACACAGCCTTGGTTTATGGAGTTGTTATACTAACACGTTGTTTTACTACCACTAACATATCCAGCAGAGACAGAGCGACATTAGCATTAGCTTCTGAATCGCCACCCACAGATTTGTTCAACGATGCAGTTAGGTCTGGTGTTGTGCCCATTGATGGCTGTTTCCCATGTTCAGAGAAACCATTGACTACTCAAAGCTTAAAGGGACTGTTTGTGACTTCTTACACGTATAAATCATTGCGGGTCAGTGTCCCATGCGCGCTCGCGTGTGGCTACGCTGTTCAGACTCAGACTCCAACACAAACTACAGTGAAGCACCAAAACCTCTTGGTTGTATCTAGTGAAGCCCGTCTGTTAAACAGTGTTGGCCACGGTCGGAGGACGCGGGGGAGACCGTAGCTTTGGTGTCCAGGGCCGGAGTCTCTGCTGTACTCTGCTCCTCTGCCTGCCTTCACTCACACACCGCGCTCTTCTGAGAATATCTAGTGAATGTACAGTGGACGTTTGTGCAGAAATAACTGCTGCAGCTCCTCCAGACCAACAGAGGTTTCCCGTGTCTTGTGAAGTGACGGGGCTCCGCAGAGAGAAACGTTATCGTCTCCGACCAAAACTCCGGCGTCTCCCCTGTTCCCTCCGGCCGCGGTCGGGAGGCTGAGGCAGGAAAAGCCAACACTAGGATCAGCATTGATTCATGGAGAGACCTTCGTCTGGTCAGCTAACATTACTGCCAAGCAGCTGAAATATAGAGTGATATTGTGCTTTTAGCTGAGGTGTGTCGCCTCACTGTTTTGACCGATGCTCGTTCATTTCTATGTAGAGCGAACACAAGCGTGACTTAACGGCCACAGGTGTCGCTGTTGACAAGCAATTTCTGATTCTTACAAATAGCCCCTTTAAGGATACAATACGATACGATACGATGCGATGCGATGCGATGCGATACGATACGATACTAAACTAAACAACTTTATTGTCAGTTTACACTGAGATTCATTTGCATCCTTTGGCAGTTAAGTTCTAGAAATTTACATACAGGTTAAACACACAAGTACGAGGGCTGCACAGTTATGGCCAGAATGATAATCATGAGGTTTTGATCAATATTGAGATCACGATTATTCGTTGATTTCATTTCACTTTCACTTCCTGCTAAAGTACAAATCTTTGCATCAAAATAAGACTGAAAGGTCCCATATTGTGAAAAGTGAGATTTTCATGTCTTTTATATTATAAAGCAGGTTTAAGTGCTTTATAAATACCGTTAAACTATCAAAACGCTCAATATACGGAGAAATACACACAGCCTGTATTCAGAAATTGTGCGTTTGAAACAAGCCGTTAGGATTTCTGTCCATTTGTGATGTCACAAATATACAATATTTAGACCATTACGCCTTTTTAAACGTAAACATTCTAAATGTGTCCCAATTTATTTCCTGTTGCAGTGTATGTGAATAACATCAGCTGACAGGAAGTAAACATGGACCCAAACTGTAGCCTAGCAACGCAATTCCGTTGAAATGCACTAAAACGGAGCGTTTCAGACAGAGGGTGAATACAGGTATATTCAGACAGACAGAACGAGGAAAATAAAGGTTTTTTTTAACATTACAGCATGTAAACATGTTCTAGTAGAAACATGAAATACATACATAACATAAGGTTCTTCTTCACCTGAATTCAGTGCATTTAGACGGGCGAATGAGTCGTATGTTACTCTTCTACTCTGGACTAACATTCAGGAAAGTTTCTCCCAGACTGCCGCTGTAGGGTGCGCACGTATAGCTGCATGACAGCTCCCAAAAAAGTGAAGCAAAAACATCTCGATCACCCCCCCCCACATCTCCCCCCGGCTGTTAGTTTAGGAGGCGTCTGAGTTTTCTATGAGCGGAGCACACATTTTTATAGGTCAATATCCCAGTCGATCATGTTCATTTAATTGTGGGAAGCCCAAATTGTGATCACAATTAATATTCAATTAATTGTGCCGCCCTAACAAGTACACATATGACACATTTTGTAGACGTACAAAACACATTCATAAAAACAGCAACAGAGAAGCAGCTTGTTGTAAGTCAGCTTACAGAAATAACTCTTAAATACAAGCATATTTCTTTGATCAATGTGGACAGAACCACTACTCTAAGCAACCACTACTGCAGCTTCTGGTGACAGACAATGACATTGTCGGACATGTCACTCTTTGCTGATCGAGTAAAACATACATAGTGGATGTATAGTGGATACAGAGTGGCTACAGAGGACATAAAGATGCATATTGTCCCACTTTAACCGGTGCAACAGGAGAGTGAAGGAGATACATTTAGTGTGTGATCAGCCACACAGACCTGAGAACAGGTCTAGTCGGGCGAAATAAGTGAAAACACCTGTGTGGGTTTACCATGGGTGATATGACAAATACTGCATATGGGCATTTCAGAAATTCAGCACACACATTTCATATCTAAGAGCACAATTAAAGGGTTTGGACACCCTTGGTGTACCTGCACAGGTGTTTTCACTTATGTTGCGTGATTAGACCTCGTTGTCAGGACTGTGTGCAGGCTGATCGATCTCCTTCACTCCCCCGCTGGTGACCTCATGTCAGTCCCAGCATATACATTTATTCAGCAAGAATGATTGAAAACACCTTGTGTGTTTGTGTGTGCAGAGCCTTTTAGATTAGCTTCTCTAGTGGCATAATTCTTACTCTACAGTATCTATATACAGCATATAACATTTATAGTATGTTCGAGCACACTGATGAACTGAATGACCAGTGTGGAGAGAAGCAGTGAAGCCGCTGTATGGAGGAGTGCTTTACTTTCAATGGATTGAAAATCGAGTAGCGCAACCTTAAGTGCTTCAGTGCACGCCTCTCATGGACTCTCTGCTTTTCGACCTCTGTCTCCGTCTGATGAAGACAAACAGCCCTTCGCCACTGGCTGCGTAGAAGCAGGGCTGTCCTCCACCAAAAAAAATTCTCAGTTGACTAACACTTAAATGATTTTGTCGACTAATCCAGGGGTTCTCAAACTTTTTGGGGCCAAGGACCCCACACAGGGGAGAAAATTTTCCAAGGACCCCCTCTTAATTCTCTTAATCGTAACACAGATTAAAGGTCCCATATCATGCTCATTTTCAGGTTCATACTTGTATTTTGTGTTTCTACTAGAACATGTTTACATGCTGTAATGTTCAAAAAACACATTATTTTCCTCATACAGTCCGTCTGAATATACCTGTATTCACCCTCTGTCTGAAACGCTCCGTTTTAGTGCATTTTAATGGAATTGCGTTGCTAGGCAACAGTTTGGGTCCATGTTTACTTCCTGTCAGCTGATGTCATTTACATACACTGCAACAGGAAATAAACTGGGACACATTTAGAATGTTTACGTTTAAAACCGTGTAATGGTCTAAATATTGTATGTTTGTGACATCACAAATGGACAGAAATCCTAACGGCTTGTTTCAAACGCACAATTTCTGAAAACTGGCTGTGTTTATTTCTCTGTATATTGAGCGGTTTGATAGTTAACAGTATTTATAAAGCACTTGCTTTATAATATAAAAGACCTGAAAATCTGACTTTTTACCATATGGGACCTTTAAGAACTCCTAATAAGTGCCATGTGTGGGTAAAGTGCATCATGCATTGAGTAGCAATAGTTGCAGGTACAAAAGTATTCCTGTATCATTTTGTTCTCCACCGACGGCCAGAGTGAAGGAACAGTCCTGAAGAATAGTGAATTAAGAACTGATAGGTTGAGTTGAAACTCACCTATAAGCTTACTAGCCCACTTGACAATGTTGTTAAGAGAATTCTTGTTTTTCAGGTTACCAGGTTAACCATGACACAAGAGAAGAAGACAAGACTGGGCGTTGTCATCATAATATTATACAGATTAACTTATCAACGCTGATTCAAATCAGTCACACAAAGCCGGATCAAGAAATCAACCAGTGACTACATGTTAATGTTGTCTTATCTCTAATTAGAAATGAATGAAAGCCAAAGTCAATTACAGCCCGCTCCAACATCTTTGATGAATTCAGGAGGCTCCTAAACATCAACACCAACTTTGTAGAAGCAGACGAGACAACACGAGCTCGGCCAGCTAATTTATATTTGTGTAATCAGAAAGCGAGCTGGTGCAACACCAACAAACATGTTGCATCAAGTTTGTGACTACACATTAGAATATTGTAAACAAATTATACATTACAATTAATTTCAGCCTCTCCTTCCTTTTCCTAATCTTCGCCTGTTGCAGCATTTCAAACATTGTTGTACTGTCGGATAAAGTAAATATTATTATTATTATTATTATTATCATTATAATGGTACTTTTCTTCCACAGCAATTCTGGACTCCCACTCCTCTCTTGGAAGCATTGTACTGTGTATCATGGGATGTACTGTTATACATAGCAACGGTCTGTTATACATAGCAACGGTCTGCTATATATAGCAACGGTCTGTTATACATAGCAACGGTCTGTTATACGTAGCAACGGTCTGTTATACATAGCAACGTACTGTTATACATAGCAACGGTCTGCTATATATAGCAACGGTCTGTTATACGTAGCAACGGTCTGTTATACATAGCAACGTACTGTTATACATAGCAACGGTCTGCTATATATAGCAACGGTCTGTTATACATAGCAACGGTCTGTTATACATAGCAACGGTCTGCTATATATAGCAACGGTCTGTTATACGTAGCAACGGTCTGTTATACATAGCAACGGCCTGCTATACGTAGCAACGGTCTGTTATACGTAGCAACGGTCTGCTATACGTAGCAACGGTCTGCTATACGTAGCAACGGTCTGCTATACGTAGCAACGGTCTGTTATAGAGAAATTAGACCAACACATTCACACCTACGGGATATTTAGAGTCAACAATGAACCTAACCTGCATGTCTTTGGACTGTGGGAGGAAACCTGAGACCCTCTAGCTGCGAGGCAACAGTGCTAACCACTGCACCGCCGTGCAGCCCTATATAATATAATTTAATATAGCATAATATAATTAATGTAATATAATAATCTTACATTTATAATGAGGCCGTTTACGACTGGTTTCTAGACGGGAAAGCTGATGAAACTGTTGAACGGCACTCATCTAAAGAGGTTTGAAAAAATAAAGAGCAAATCAGAATGGACCATGAGGCCTTGAACTTGAGGCTCGAGGTATCAATGCAGAATACTGATTAAAATGATTGTTTGATCTGCACCACCAGGGTGTCGGTAATCTGCCAACAAATATTATAATCATTTGTGTGAAGGTCTATTAATATCTATGACATATAATTAACCATACACTGACCTTTAAATGGATTTGAGAAATATCTGAGTTGTGTTTATAGATTCAGTTGATAGAAATGTGATCCACATCTAAACCAGCTTTGTTCTCTCTTCTTCTTCTGTCTCCTCCTTCTCTCCAAGATATTGACGAGTGCGCTGAGGGGAAGCACTACTGCAGGGAGAACACCATGTGCGTTAACACCCCAGGCTCCTTCATGTGCATCTGCCATACGGGCTACATCAGGATCGATGACTATTCCTGCACAGGTGAGTTCCTCCGCTGACCTTTTGACGGCCTGGATTCAAGTGGAGAAGGCACACTGCTCTGTGAGCTTCAGCTTCCACAGCAACCATTTTGTGCAGAGAGTCGAAGTATAGGTGCAAATAAGGATGATATTTTGTTGTCGTGTTGGTGTGGAGACGAGGAGAGACGTGCAATGAGAGATTCAATAGGAAGATGTGTCCTCGCAGGAGCTTTTTTTATATACCTACAGTAGTTTATTACCAGTTAAAATGATTTAATTAGCGTCTTTAGCCATACACTGGAGGATGATATTTGATTTCATTATGATAAATTCTGCAGCCAAGAGACGCACAGACCTCCAGAGAGAGAGAGAGAGAGGAAGAGGCTGCCAGACATTCAGATACAAACATGTAGGGAGTTATCAGAGTGCAGTCTGAGGCAGAATAAGGAAGCTGTGTAATAGAAAGTCATGCTACGACAGAGAGACATCGTACGATACCTGTTAAACACACACTGTAAACCTCAGCCACCTCCTCTCCCTTTTTTTCTGCTCGTCATATTCCAGACGGCGCTCCGCTTAGACACACTTAAAAACTGTGAATCTGTCACCCTACAATTATGCACGGTCTGTTCATTTGATATGCGTCGGGGATGAATGTCTCTGTTTGATTTGCTCCTATTGGTCTTGCTCTGATTACCAGCACCACATTAAAATAAAACACACACAAATCAATACCAGCCGTACTACTTTATGATTCAGCATAAACTAGTAAAGAGAGAGAAGATTGAATACTGAGAGAAAGTGTGGAATCAATTTGGGGTTTGTGTAGATGAGAAAGTGCATCTATCTCCCTGCTTTGTTAAAAAGTTTAGATTTGTCAAACTCCACAATTTCACATATTTATATTAGTATTAATATGAATCTTTAGACTCTATTATATTGTGAGATAAGCTAGTTGTTTATTTGACATATTTGAGCTTTTTAAAAGCGATTCCCATATTTTTTACGCTTTGAAAACTTTACTTTGAAAAAAAATATTTTTATTAACTTCTGGCTTCTTTGGAAATGTAAAAGTGTCCGTGGACTTTCTGCCGTGTGTGAGTGTGTGAGTGTACAGCCTTCGTCTGGTGTGTGAATGCACTGTGTGCGTGTGATAAAGAGAGAGAGAGGAAGTCACTGAGAACCTGAGAAACAGAGAGACTGTATGAGTGGAGGCGGCAGACCCGTTTGTTCCTGATCAAAGTTGAAACCAAAGTCAATTTCAAAAGCAAACCAAATCAATCTAAAAAAGATTGCGTGGATGATTCACGCTCTTTGTTCTCCGTCTGTGTTGTGGGTGATTGCGGTTGTAGTCCTGCGTTGTTCATAATAGATTCTTCCGCTATACTTTGTCATCAGGTTAAAGTAGAAAAGACACATTTTTATTTGTGTAAGGGGAAAAGACATCCTGATTGATCAGGCCAATTAGCAAAACACACCGCATGCAATTGTTTTGACATTAAAAGTCGGATCGACAGTCAGACCAACGTCAAACGGAGGTGGGTAAATGAGGTAACTGTCATGGTTTCAAAAGAGGAGCCAAACACCAGGCAGGCAGAATAAAACAAAAGCCAAGATTTAATAACAAAAAGCTGATAGCAAAAAACAGAAAAGAGGAAACAAAAACTGATGGAGCAGACTAACACAATACAAAGTACAACGGAAAAAACACCAAAACTTAAAGGGACTGTTTGTAAGAATCAGAAATGTCTTGTTAACAGCGACAACTGTCGCCGTTAAGTCAACTAAAGTCAGCGTCCTGTTGCTGGCGCTTGTGCTCGCTCTACATAGACATGAACGAGCATCGCTCAACACAGTGAGGAGACACACGTCAGCTAAAAGCACAATATCACTCTATATTTCAGCTGCTTGGCAGTAATGTTAGCTGACCAGACGAAGGTCTCTCCATGAATCAATGCTGATCCTAGTGTTGGCTTTTCCTGCCTCAGCCTCCCGACCGCGGCCGGAGGGAACAG
>CAKALU010068271.1:15034-36806 GCA_916700995.1 Hozukius guyotensis
CACTTTTTTTTCTTTTTTTTTTTTACATTTTATTTACTTTATTTTATTTAAAGCCTTCTTATTGCTGACATGAATAAATACCATTGGGGGAAACGCTGAATTAATTTTTATTTATTCATTTGTTGGGTTAAAGGTGGTCATATTAAAACATATTCAATAAAATAAATATATTTATTTTTATTTATTTAATCTTTATTTAACCAGGCAAGTCAATTAAGAACAAACTCTTATTTACAATGCTGGAATTCATTTTTTATTTTATTTTTTAAATCCCTAGTGTGTAATTTTTAAACAGTAGAAACTTCCAGGTTGCTGAAAAACCCCAAATGCAGAAAAAATACATAACCATCTGTTATGCCACCACTCCATATAGTAAGAATAGACGTGTATTAGTATTTTTTTGTTGCAATCAACTACATAAAAAAAAATAAGTATACAGAAGCAAATGTAATGACTATAAATATAAATGATTTATCAACTTCATTTGTACATAAGAGATCTAACATGCAGTCAAACTTCTCTGGGGTCTTCATAAGATAACATACTGTACATTTCTGTGTCTGTGAATGACTTTTTTAGAAAACAAAGGAAATATATATTTGTACAGGTGTAGCCCATATACCATATAAACCATGACATATTTCCTTATTTGATGTAATAATGTCTTATGATCAATTCTGTATTTCCTCACCTTCATCAAATGTTCAATAAAGTAAAGAAAAGAAAAAAGTTAGTTGGTTAGTGATTATCATTCTTATTTTAAGTAGTATTTTAGTAGTATTATTAGTAAGTAAAGCTAATGTCAACAAAACAAACTGGTTAAGGAAATGAAACATTTTTTAGGTGATGTTTTTGACACAATACAAACCTTATTTCTAATACATATATATTTTTTCTTTCCTTCTTTCCTCCTACAGGTGTTAAGAAAAGCTTTATTATTAAAAAAACAAAAAACAGTGTCCTACAGCATACAGTATTTCATTAGATTGGACAACTTTGGTTTTCAAATCCTGCAAACAGCAACAAAGCCAAATAAAGTCATGCAAATTGTGACTTTCCCTTCTCTCTCTGTGCTTGTGCTGCTGCTGCTGCTGCTGCTGCTGCTGCAGGTGTTGTGAAAGGCAGTGTGCTGCTGCAGCTCTCTGCCTTTATACTCCGTTATTTTTATCCCGCTGGACCTACGCAAAACAAATTCCGGTTCAGTCTACGAGCCAAGTGGAAATGGACTCTGTTTCCTGAGGAAAAACTAGACACTTACTTCCTCTACTTGCACTCTGCAGCCACCTTTAGACGCTTAGCTGAGGATATAGACATGCATGGAGCAGGAAAAGGATCACATTTCTTTAATATTAATATAACAAATTTTGTGTTTGGCCTACTCAGTAACAGTTTTATCTTGACGTATATACTTTGTCTGGTTTAAAGTGAACTTATTGTACTACTGAACCTTCTATGGTGCAATAATAAACCTGTTAAGAGTATCCTTGAAAAAATATAAAAAATAAAACCCACTGAAAAATGTTAGGCTCTCCCCCACAGAGAAACATGTCCCCTATCTTGTTCCATCAAAGGTCTTATCAAAACCAGGTCATGTAAAAAGCAACTAGTCAGATCCAGATAAAGAATCGCCCTGGGCTCAGGTTTCTCCTTTTGTGACTCGCTTTTCTGAAAGGGAGGAAGTCTTTCAGCTCAAGTGTTTTCTAAACACAATTACTTAAGATTACAGTGAAGCAGACAGACAGAGAGCCAAGGCATCTCATCCCGGATACACTGACATGTTTTCCAAGTAAAGATAAAAAAGTGGTTTATCTTGTTCAATTGTTTGTGTGTCTACGTTTAAATGTCTCAAATTGTATTCTATTTTTAGTTCACTTAAGTCCCTGGTAACTACTCCAACCCCTTCTCTCTATCTTTTTTCTTCTGCCTTTCTTTGATACAACACAATTATGTAGCCCACTACATCTACGTATCTAGGTAACGTTCTGCAGCGATTCTTAAGGGTACCTCAGCAGTTGCCAGGGGCTACGAGGAAAGATTGAATATCTCAACTAATTTAAAAAGAAAAATAGAAATTACGTTTAATTGGGAAAAAAAATCCAATCCACTTAGGCCGCTGTAGCCTGACACCTGAACAACAATGTGGTGCTATTAAGGCTTTAAGGTATCGACCGCAATAACCCAGTATAGTTGTTAGCAAGCAAGCAAAGATATTTACAGTTAAAGGGTATTTAAAAGTAATATTTGTTTAAATAGTTAGCTAAAATATATGTAAACAGTTAAAATATTTAGCTAAAAGTAATGGCTAACTGGTGAAATAGCTAAGCTCAATCAATAAACAGTTGAAAAAGCTATCTAAAGCGAATGGATAAATGTTTGAAAATTGTTCGCCAACAGTAATAAACGATTGAAATATCTAAATTAATTGGATAAATGGTTGAAATAGTAAGCAAAAAGTATTAAAGCTGAAATAGTTTTGTTAAAAGTATTAAACAGTTGAAATTAGCTAAAAGTAATGGATGGAGGTTGAAATAGCTAAATTAATTGGTAAAATGGTTGAAATAGTTGGTAGTCTAAATAGTATTACACAGCTGAAATAGTTACCAAAAGGTAGCCTATTAAACAAGTGAAATAGTTACATGTAGTTAAAAGTAGCTTATTAAAACAGTTGAAATAGCTAAAAGTACTAAACAGCTGAAACAGTTAGGTAAAGTAGCCTATTAAACAATTGATATAGTTAGCTAAAAGTAGCCTATTAAACAATTGAAATAGTTAGCTAAAAGTAGCCTATTAAACAGTTGAAATGGTAGCTAAAAGTAGCCTATTAAACAATTGAAATAGTTAGCTAAAAGTAGCCTATTAGAACAGTTGAAATTGTTAGCGAAAAGTATTAATTAATTGAAATAGTTAGCTAAAAGTAATGGATAAATGGTCAACTTATCCAGCCTCTCCAAGTGGTACAAATGCAAACTTGACCAAACCGACCGAAACATTCAGTTGTATGAAAACATAATTGCTTAATATAGTTAATAGTGTTAAATAGCATCCAGTTTATCAATTCAAATGATTTGGAACAGGATGGGTGTTAATGAAGGGGTACTTGGGTTCATCTGACAGGCCTGCGGGGGTACGTCAGAGAATAAGGTTGGGAACTACTGACTTACTGTTTCAGCTTCTCACAGATCCCGCTTTCATATTTGCTTTGATGAATTTTCACAGGGATCAACTTTGCAGACTGTAAACTAAGCTTGTTTTTTCCATGCAAATGTGTGCTGGCATGCTCATGCAAATGTACTGTACACTGTCATTCTCTCATTTAGACACATGTCCATACATACACATTGTTTTTGTGTTCCTATCCAAACGGTAGCTGAGCTCTGAACAGCCAGGCGCAATCTACTGCAGAATATGGGGACACATACATACACACACACACACACACACACACACACACACACACAGACAAACACACACACAAACCAACAGCAATTATCCTCCATCACCCACAAAGTGAGGGGAAATCCAGCTGCTATCTTGGATAAATACGCTGCCTTGCATGGCATGAAAAACCAACAAAGTGATTAAAGAGAAAAAACAGAGTAAAACTACAGCGTGGAGACAGGCTGGTTACCTTCTAGAGAGATATCAAAAGGAGAGGAAATAAGAACAAACGCTAACCGATGAGAAGAATCATGGGAAAAAAGAATAGCAATAACATCGGCCTGAGGCCCTGTAATCACAGTTCTGCTCTTCCTGTGGCCAGACTTTGACGCCTGTTGGGTCAAACAGTCTGACTGTAGGGGTATGAAGACTCTTTGTGTGTGACCGGACTGGGCTGGGAACCATATTGCTATATTACAGTATGTACATTTTATGATATAACAGTGATGCACTTTTTTTCAAACCTTTCAGACACACCATACTATGAAATCATTTTAGAATTATAGTAATTTATGTTGCAAATATCAGAGAAACCCTGACAAAAATATCCAAAACATGCAAATTAAATCCAATGAAATAAAAAAAATAAAAATAGTTAGTATCTAAAAGTAACATTCTCCCATATGCTAATTAACTCACTTGTTAAATCAAACAAAAGATCATTGCCCTGCCGCCATGTTTAGCTACCAATGGTGCTAAATGGCTTAGCTTCTTCCAGTAGGCAAAGCTCATGAGCAGCACCCAGCGCTAATGAAGCCATTAGCAGCTAGCTGTTAGCCTAATGAGATCAGGGTGCCCACATACTTAGCAGCATGTCGGCTGATTTACGTATCTTGTGTGTGTGATCAGGATCAGACGCAATTAGGAGCTGGAATGATAATGAAGAGCCACTGAGTAAAGAGAGACGGGTCGTACATAATCAGAAGTCACTAAATCATTTCCTTCATTAATCTTGTTAAGAAGTTTTAATGCTTCATGCTTGGCATCAGAAAACAGCCTGTGCAGCACAGGGTCTTGGCACAGCAAAATGTGCTCGCTGTAAAAAGTAAGTTTTGATCAGCTAAAACCAGCAGCTCTTATTCTACCTGATCCAGCACTTTATTCAAGTGCGAAGAACCGGTCTCGCTTCTTTCGGTCTCGGTTTCACCTCTTTATTTCTCCATATTAGCCTGCAGCAAGAGCTGAGAGTCGGCTCGGTCCCTGTTACCAACCACTCATTATTACCTCAAGGGACATTTACCTGTTCCACCTGTTGGGACTTCTTTTGTGTGCGTGTTTTCCATGGAAGTGTACTTGTGTTTATCACAAACCACAGACCTGTATGATGAAAGTGAAGAAATGTGAGATTTAGGAAACGTTCAGTAAGGCATCATGTGTACTAGATTGTAGATGTTGCTATTGGTGTAAACAAACATGGTGGATGACGGGCAAGAAGAATTAGCGATGTTAGTATTGCGCTACTTTGTACTAAGAAGAAAGAAATATATTGGATGAAGTCATGGAGACACGTTAAATAAACACTCGTTGCCACAAATCAACAAGTTTGTCGTCCATTTCTGAGGTCCATCTTGCTGCTACTTTCACGTTTGCATTAGCCTCGGCCGCCATGACGGCGGTGGTTATCCTTCCTTCTTCAGTCAGCTTGGTTCTCAATTGGCTATTGTTCTTCCTCACGTGACAACGGCTGTCCTCAGGGTTCCCCACACACAACCGGACATCCGATTGTAAATATTGAACATGTTTAATATTTCTGATTTGAGATCAGTGCGGCCAGGATGGACTTCTGAGCCGATCGGTGGATGTAAAAAACACTCTTAACATACCTCACAGCACAGGAATATCTGGAAAGATAATCTTTAGGACCATTAAAAAAATCGGGGCTTTGCTGACCATTGTCAAAAGGGGGGAATCGGGTCCAAAATCGGCTAGTGTGTACCCCGCATAAATGCAGTGGCACACAAGTGAAAGCACAAAACTGACACCAAATGATCACAAAAGACTCTCAAGGGAGTAATGTATTCAAGATCAGGACTGGACTCGTTTGAACTTAGAAGCAGCAAAAACACTGAAAGCTATCCAATCAAGGCTTAGAATTGAATAAACAAGCCGATAGTGAGATGAGCATGAACTTGAAACTTCTTCGCCTTCTTTTCAGTTGGCAAACTAACAAAACTGTGCATCACAACCAACATAGTGAGGAGGAGGACAGACCAAATCATTATCCGGCTATATTGCCATATAAAAGTTAACGGTCACAGAGAACGTTAGAGGTCGTCTCGGCAACCAGCCCCCGACTCTCACCAGGCTGGCTTACACCATCGTTTTTGGAAAAGCTCTGTTTACCCCGTACACACTTGAAACATCAAACCGGAAATTTACACTCACTGGAGGCTGTTTTGGAAAAGCTCAGTTTTGGGGGGAGAAAAATCGCTTTTAGCCTTGACGAAGGGCTGAAGCAGAGAGAAAAAGATTTACAAATTTAACTGACTTAATGGGGATGCAGTCTGACTTGGCAGCCAGACTGATGCAGGTAGCTTGTTAGCTCTGACATACTGCTAACAGTGTCAAATGACAACAATTAACATATCAGGAGGTTGCAGACAGACGGTGCGCAAACAATGCTAGTGAAACCTTTCATTTATCTTCCAATTTGAACCGGTTATAAACATGTATTTCTGGAACATCTACTTTTTACAAACTGAAACACTTTTCCTTTGAATCCTATAGGGTTTGGTTTACTTTGCAATTAACAATTATCTGATGACAGAACTTTTATTTACAATGAAAAAGTAAATAAGGAAATAGATCTCTCTTTAATTTTTGCTATATTTAAATAGGTGCTATGAACAGCCTTCATTGGAACTACTTTTTACCAAAGAAATAATCCCCCTAAAATCTACAAAGACATAGACACAAATTTCACGTTTTTTTTGTGATGGTCAGCACGAAATCAGTTCGTATGTAATCCATGTAATTGTGAACCGGAAAGTATAGAGAGAAAGTATAGAACGCCGTGTAGGGATGAGGTCAGGGTGGATGGGTGGGTCAAAAAACACTGGACTTTCATCCAGGAAACCAGTGATTGTGTCCTGTGTTAAACTAGAAGTCAATGTTGATTTTTTGTCATGTAACTTTTTTACTTAAGTTACAGCAATTCTGGAGTTATTTTAACCCAAACCGTGATCTTTTCCTAAAGTTAACCAAGCAGTTTTTGTCACGTAACTTCCATACTTAAGTTACGCCACTTCCGGTGTTATTTTAACCCAAACCACGATCTTTTCTTAAACTTAACTAAGCAGTTTTGTTGCCTAAACCTAACCAAGTCAAGCTTTTCCTAAACCTAACTATTTTTATTTTGAAAAGACTGGAGCAGAAATTGACACGTGCGTCACGTGTTACTGGATATTCTTAGGAAAACGCACAAAAAATACTTTGTTGAAAGTCGTGCTGAGCGTCACAAAAAAAAGGGAAATTTGTGTCTATGAACACGAATCAAGCAGATTAAATTTCGTGACTATTTCACAAACTGCTGTGAGACTGTGTTGAAATATTTGTGTGAACTGCCCCTTTAAAGTAAGTTGCGCAAGCTGATAATATGATGAAAACCATGAAACATCTTCATAAATGCTGTTGTTCATCTATACAGATGGAGCTTTTGAACTATATCACATGATCCTTCTCAGCAGGTGAAGTTACCAAGTTGGTTCAAATTACCAGTTTTGAACATTTTAAGGATTTCTGGTTCACGTTAGCTTAAAATTTGAGATTGAAAATTAATTATACGAATGGACTTTGTGGTAAAATTATTGTGTCAACTTTTGTTACCAACATCTAGAATGAACTTATTCTATTCTGTGCTATAAAGGTCAGGAAACACAAGAGGCCTAGTCATAAACTTTTGGACCTGACACCGCTTAGTCGTCCAACTTTGTGCCATATATAGCCTGCTGATATCATTACAAGTGGGTTGCTGCTTAAAGAAAATGGCTGACAATAGGTGCGTCATTTAAGAGGTAATGGGAAGAAATATTGTGTGCTAAAGCAGGGAGTTGGTGTAGGGTTGCTTTTGCGACAATGATCGGTTTAGGAGCAATCCTTGTGCTCTTGGGCAATAAACGATAGCTCTTCGTCCATCTTGGCTGCTCCACTTAGCTCATCTTTCAGTCGCTGAGCTGTGTAACTTTTTCTTAACAGCCATGACACTCTAGATAGGCGCACGACAAAAGGGACAAAATCGCACCCATTGTTGAGCTTTTGTATGAGGCGTAAGCGAAACATACGATGCTTGACATTTTTGGTTATTATTTAACACATGATGGTGTTCGTTTCTGCATGCGTGTGTGTATCAAATACATATGCCTGTCTTGCCGTTGCCCCATTTGTGTTTCACCTTCAGACCAAAATGAGAGAGAGAAACTCAGTGTAACCGTGGGAACTAACACCTCAGTACTCGTCGTGCGGGGATGTGATGTACCAGAAACGAAGTCTACAAACACTTTCAACGCCAGGCCCGTGACTTTAATGACAATGATCCAACCTGTTGGACTTAAAGAAAGCCGTAACCGTTGCAATCAAGAGAAATTGATGGATGTCAGATGACGTAGCGCTCTTTGAATTACCTCACCTTCGTTTCCTTTCCTTCACGGGCCATGGAGAAGCTAAAGAAAGCTGGTGCACAACGCGGGTGAGTGAGAGGCCAAGGGGTGATGTATTGTGTATAACACACTGTGTATTCTGTGTCAATACGGTGTCTCATGGTAGACTTAGGAGTTCAATTCCCAGCGGGGCCACCCAAGCAGACCATAAATCTATGAGGGAAGAGTTTTGCCACTGAAATATGCAGCACACAGTGGGTTAATGTTGGACAATAACGATATACATACGAACAATTCTGGCCGTATTTAATTTTTGTAAGCTCTAGAGATGGCAATGTCTGTCTGTCTATCTCTGGTCCAGACTGAAATATCTCAACGCTTATTGGATGAATTGCCATGACATTTGGTACAGGTTTTCATGGTCCCCAGAGGATGAATCCTTATGACCTTGATGATCCCCTTGACTTTTCCTTTGGTGCCACCAGCATGTAAAAGTTCTCACTTATCCAGTGGAATAACTCAACATCTACTATGTGGACTGGCATTAAACGTTATACAGATACTCGTTATCCCCAGAGGATGAATCCTAATGACTTTGGTGATCCATGACTTTTCCTCTAGTGCAATCACGAAGTTGACATTTGAGGTTTGAAATGAAATATCTTTACAACTACTGGATGGATTGGCATGAATTTTGGTACAGACATTCATGATCCCCTCGGGATGATTTGTAACCATTTGGCTGATCCCTCAACTTTTCACCAGGCCACAATTTCAATTTTTGCAATACTTTGCTTTATGACCAAATAACTGCAAATCTAATGGCATTCCCATCAGCCTCAGCTGTACTTTATGTTTGGAGCAACTAAGATGGTAAACATGGTAAAAACTACATCTGATAAACATCAGAATGTTAACAATGTAATTTTGCATGTGTTAGCATCCTGATGTTAGCATTTAGCTCAAACAATTGTCGTGTCCAAGAGACATTAGTGCCTGCTTTGTCTCATACAGACGCTAAAAGGTGCCTTGTGCGTCGGTATCAAGATGCCAAGGGCCACTGCCCAAGCATCGGTATTTTCCGCCCTGGGAGTGAGACCAGGCTGAAATTTTCTGCCAATCCATCCAGTAGATGTTGAGATATTTCACAGAATAAATGAAAACTCTGGCCTGCTGGTGGCGCTACTGGTAAATTCAGAGGATTACCAAAGGCTTCATCCTCTGGGGACCACGAATGTTGGTACAAAATTGCATGTCAATCCATGCAATAAGTGTTGAGATATTCCAGTCTGGATCACAGTGGTGGACAGACCAATGGAGCCATCAATGTGACAGAACGTGCTGGTATTTAAATTAACTGGCCTAAGTGTCTTCTTTGTCATTCACATCGTTTTAAATGCAGCTGTGGTTCTGGGATTATTTCCGCCTTCTGAGCAGCTCTGCCTGCAGATCATGTTTGTGCAGGCCAAACTGCACCTCAATCAGCTGGCAGTACACTTTACATCACGTTCTTTTACATCATGTTCTCTTTGGCAGTGAACAATGTGTTGTCATGTGCATCCTCCTGCAGCAATTGGAGCGATTATAGGATGCAAAGCTGTGCAGGACACGGTTTGAACTCAGACCTTTTATTAGAAAATACAAGGCGTTCCCAACCTAGAATTGTTTTTAAATCTCATTAGAAACTTTCAGAAAGGACACAAACATGTATCCAACATGGAACTGAGAGCGAGGTACAAATTTTTTTTTTCTGTCTCTGTTTCTTCTCAGACCTGGCAGCTGAGTGCCCTGAAAGCTAGAAGACAGACAGGAGAGCAAATAATTACCTTTCCCAGGTAGCTGCAGTGATTGTTGGGGGCTGGAGGATGAGTGAAGAGGGCTCCGTGTGTGTTTATGTGCGTGTCCGAAAACGGCATGTCCTTTTGACCTTGCGGCGCTGCAGACACACACACACACACACACACACACACACACACACACACAGAGAGACGGTTTTGTGTCCCCAGACAAGAGGTCTGCTTTCACCTGAGCAGGCTCGGCCAATTACACCCCCTTCAAGCAGAGACAAAGAGGAGCGGAGCGGGATGAGTGACTGGGACCAGGCTGGGAGCCTCTTCATTAGAGGAGGAGGGGTGAGGACTGGGTATCGGGAGAAGAGGGACATTTTCTGAAGTTAGAAACAAAAACTACTTTCCTGTTTCTTTTGCTTTGCAGATTTAAACAGAAATCTACATCTTTTGCAGTTAATGTCAGTCATAAAGTCCCAACAGCACCGACATATTTGCGGTTCATGGTGTTCTCCAGAGGAGGCTGGTTTTGGCTAAATGACATTCCTCCGTGCCTTTATAGGTGTGTGAACAGGTTCAGACTTGGCCACAAGCACACACACACTGGCTTCGCTGCTTTGGTATTGCCGTAGGACTCAGCTGGCATCAGGTCACATTATGTTATTTCATACCAAATCCTGGCAGAGAATCCACATTCCTTCTTTATGGTGTGTGCGTAAGTGGTAATGGCAGTGAGAGCGTGTGAATTTCTTCAAATCTAGCATTGCAACTGACAGTATATGTCTGCTTCATTTGAGCTCACGCGGGCACTGATATGACAGAGAGACATCTGCACACAATCACACATACAAGAATGCATTTAAATATTTATGTCCTGTGAGGGTTTCTGGAGAATATTTGTTGTGTGTTGTTAATTGATTTCCAGTAATAAATATATACATGCGTTTGGATAAGGTAAGCATATGTGCCCACTCCCATGTTGATAAGAGTATTAAATACTTGACAAGGTACATTTTAAATAGATAAAAAGTGTGCCATTAATTTGCCATCAATTGCGATAATCACTCCAAAAAAAAAATTAACATTCACTTTCAACGAACCCGTCATATCATACAGAAACAAGTTATTATTAACAAGCTTCAACTAGAGCACTGAGCTGTTCCGTACAGCCTGTCCTTATGAAAACACCTTTGATGGCACATCATGCCAATCAGTTTACGATCCAATTTCCATCCTGTGTTTTTGCTGAGGTAAGGCGTTTTTTCATAATCCATTTTCTATTGTCTGTGTTGTACTATTAAACCTGCTAGGCATTTGATAGAGCTGTCACGCAGATCTGGCGTTGTTATTGAAGCCATTATGAGATTTAGGCCCTGAACAGCCGCGGGGCCTCTTTCAAAGAGAGCGAGAGCCGGTGTTAGCTTCTCACAAGCAACGATCCAGCTAGACACAAGCAAATGCATGCACACACCTAAACCCAGGATGTCAGAAACATGCCTTTTGGGACACACACACACACAAGTTTAGATGTGCACAAATGTTATCGAAACACATTCTCACACCTATGTGTGCACACCTATGTTGTGTTTATTCGCATTAGACGCGCCGGAGAAGAGGAGGGGCTTACCTCCGTGTAGATACCAACAGACGGTTCAGAGCATCTTTGATACCAATGTTTCTTTCCGTCATCAACCATGGCTAGAATAGCGTTGTGTAATTTGCATCGCCTGGCGAGAATTTACGTCTATTCGCGAGACTTGCGTGTCTCGATACCGATAGCGATACCTGGGCTTTGGGCAGTGTTTAATTAACAAGCTGTATGCCTCACTGTGTGGAAGTGACTGGGATCATCCTTTCATGTGTACGCCAACATCAGGCTTGACTTAAACATCACTTTCCTAACTTTGTAAAACAAAATGTAACAAATAAATACATTGATAACATAACATCAATTTAGTGAATTGTTATTTATCATTAAAATAATAAATCGTACACCAACAACTTGGCAAGAATAACTTAAAAATGAACAGGAATTTCAAGTGTGCAGCAACAAATTGATCAAAACTTAAACAGGAATTAAAATGTCAGTATAAAATGTATATAGTATATAAACATAGAATTGAATTTAATAGCTCGGCCCCATTGTCACTGATATCCGATCCAGCTATTTGGGTCAGTATTGGCCCGATATCCGAACTGGTATCGGTGCATCCCTACAAACCATAGCAATTATCATACTTGTTGGTTAATGAGAGAAAAAAAAATCACTTATCTTTGGTGCAAAATGCTGAGGTTGGCAAGTTTAATCTTAAGTAAAGAAAGTGCTTTATATACTGTAATATACAATAATCAACCATTTCAACATAATATTCTCTATAGAAATGTTAGATTGATCAAATATTCATCTTGCAAGAAGTTTGTTTTTGTAATATACAAAAAAAAAGTATGATATAGATGGGTGACAAATGAGAAGAAAAAGCAAAGTAAAATGTTTTAGGCTACCATGAGCCTCGGAAACAGCTACAATGCTCCACTTTTTTCAAAGCAAAAGTGTTTATAGTTGTTCAGAGTGGCAAAAGAAGCCTGCCATCACACCAGCATCTAACTTCATCTGAAGCATACTGCATTAAAAGAAGCCAACACAGCAGAATTATATACTAAATTAATATTTAATTAATATATTAAAAGGTAAAAACTTCTTATTTGTATATAATGCTACATTTTCTGTCTTAGTATGCCTTGCTCTCTCTTAAGGAAGTAGACAACTAAGACTTTTATCTGCGTTGTCATCAAGATAAAAACATGTAGCTGCTCCACTGACCATGAAAGGGAGATTTACTTTGTGAACTCATCTTGGGATATCTGAGTCCATTAATCAGCCTGTTAGTCTTTCTCAGAAAAGCTAGCATCTTACTCTTAATTTGTCATTATTTGTAGCTAATGATGTAATTTCCCACAGAGTATACAGCACTGACAGGCTAATTCCTCTTGGTCTTTGTATGTTTTGCACAGGGCTTAGCTGACATACATTCATCTTTTGGCTTTTCAAATCGGCTTGACAAGTTTTTCTCACCCCCAATTTGTCATCATATGTGCTCACTGACTTCGCTAAATACTCGCCCCGCTCCCCTGTCACATTTAGAGGGCTAATGGGGTCCACTTCAGATAACTGTTGTTTGACCAAGTCTGTCTCCAACCTTTAATAGTCTGTTTCAACAAGCAGAGCACCGAGAGCAAACTTTACCAAAGAGGTAATATGCGCGGCGCTATCACATGACTGCACACACTCAGAAATCCTCACAGAAACACACCCACCCCTATCCATGGCTTGCCGTTTACTGGCACATTTTTCACATGGAGATGTTAACGTGTCAAAGGAATAGTTTATGTAAATGCTGATGAAAGTTTCTGGGTCATTCGGCGGTTTAAAAACAAAAAACAAAGGTAAAATTACTCTTTTTGTAAATGTAGTCTGGTGGCTTTGAATACAGCAATATAACGGCTTCAATTCCCCGTCGGAAAGGCCTGTCTGATGGCGAGGTAAAGCTGTACACTGTAAAGCCACCAGACTACATTCACAAAGTCATTTTACCTCCCAGAACACGGGAGTATACATGCAATAGAATCGTTCAGCTCATTAGCACTTAATGCTCTGTCATGTTTTCTAAGAATCCTGTGTGTAGATGTGTGTTATCGCCTCATCCATGTAGTCCATGCAGAGGGCTGGACAGTTCTTCACAGCTCTTATCAGACTCTGGCCTCTTGCATTTCCGTTAG
This sequence comes from Hozukius guyotensis, assembly GCA_916700995.1. Classification (NCBI taxonomy): domain Eukaryota; kingdom Metazoa; phylum Chordata; class Actinopteri; order Perciformes; family Sebastidae; genus Hozukius; species Hozukius guyotensis. The sequence goes on from CAKALU010068271.1 coordinate 28,632, forward strand.
AGAGAAGGCGCTATCTCACCTAGCTCCCTCTTCTGTCCAGAAGGTCCACCACAGATTAGTCAAGATGGCTAGTCCAGAGGGGTCTACTAACTACTTCGCCATTTGGTTACCAAAGTTCTGGTTTCACTTAAACATACACTTTCTTTTTGCTTGTTCTCTCCTACTTTCACGTTGTGAAGTTGATATTTCTTCTGTTCTTATCCTTATTTTCAGTAGAAGCAGAAAATAGTTTGGAGTTGGCTTGCTGATGCCATTTATTTATTTTATTTATTTAAAAAGGATCCCCATTAGCTGATACCGATGGCACCAGTTAGTCTTCCTGGGGTCCGACCATTGTCCACAAGAAGTGGTTATGTAGCATAAACATGTAATTTTTCCACAAACTTAGCTTGGAAGGAGAAAGAAAATGTGCATATTATCTGAGTTTTGCATTCAAACAACAAAAAGGTGCCAGCTTTTCGTCTTGTCAGATGTGACTTCATGTGTTAATTAAACTTATGTAATCATTTACTTTCTCTAATGTACATATTACTTCCATTTATCTATTTACTTTAACCTTAAAGCTCATTAGCTGGAGGGAAACCTACAGAAACCTGCCTTGAAACACACACACAGCCCTGCATTGAGAGAATACAAGCAATACAATACAAGCCAATGTTAAAATCTGAAAAGGTCTGAATAAAGCCTGAAATATATGAAAGTATGAATGCGTATGAAGGGGTTGAAAGTGGTTGTCAAATGGGCAACCTTGAACATTCCACTCATTCATTTCAATGGGAAAAAGGTGCATAGCTACACGATTGAGTGTTGGGCTCTGAGGGCTGCCAAAACGTGGTGACCTACACCCAATACTGTGCCTGAACGCACCCTGTGTAGACACTGTTAGAAGACACACATCTGAGGAATCTGAACACTTTAACGTTTGAACAAAGCAGTTTTGAAAAAGCACCTTTGTTACACATTGATAGGTACTGTATACAGACAAATATCTGTGCCTAGTTAGCTTAATAAATACTGTCAGTTGTGATTGTTAAATTTATAACAGTTATGAGAAAACTACATTTTTCTTCTTCACATATGATGTGTTTTTTGATAATTGATGATCGCTAAAACTATGGTATTGCATCTAAAATAAGCAGTGCATGATTTCCCATTTGATTCTCACAGTCATGATAAATTGACGTGTTTTTCCAGAAGCTTGGTGATATTCAGCCCCATTAGATATTATCTTACACTTGAGTTGTTCTGTAAACATACCTGTCACCTTGATGGAAACAGACTGTGATTATATCATAGAGTACTTTGACAGGCCTAATTGTTTTGGTTACACACAAACATGATCGACAGTTCGGTTTGTGGTTAAAGGTGTGACGTTGACGTGTGTTCACAGCCGTACTTGCATAGCGATGTCCTTGGTGAAACAACGTTATATAACCGATCCGTTCCGTAGAATCCTTTAATACCTCACAAGGTACCTGTGTTTTGGTGCTTTGTCATTTTGACTTTAACATGCTGCTTGATGTTTAATCCACCGCATCATGCACTGTAACAACACCCTCGACAAAAGTAACATGAACCAGTGACTGTATTCAACTAGAGTCAACACCAGAGTTCTGCATCACTTAGCAAATCCAACAACCTAACAAAATATATAACTATTACCATCCAAAGGGACAGGCGACAGAGCCTTCTATCAGGGTTGGGCGACGGTTTCTATTTTTGTACCGTCCCATCGTGGTTACTCGATAGGCGGTTGGAGTAGGAGGGGGTGGGGAGGGGGAGTCACGTATGTCACACCACGCCAGTGAAATGCCAGCAGTATATTTATTTGTTTTTATTAAATAATTTATTATCTACTAGTCTGCTGATTATTTTCTCCATTAATTGTTCTGTCAAATACATATCAGAAAATATTGAATAAACAGCCATCATGTAGTTTCCTAGAGCACAAGATAATGTCTTCAAGGGCACCGTTTAAACAATCCATCGCGGATGGTCTAAAGTGCACGTCGCAAGTGCATTTAGGGTGTGTCCAACTCCACTCTTGCTAATTTAACGGCGCATAATCTGGGCGCAAAGTAAGGCGCAACGGGCAAAGGGGTTGTATTTAGTCTGTTAATTAATCATAGGTGTGTTTTGGGCATAACAGGAATCAAACCAACCTGAGTATCTCATTCCCTTTAAAAAAGGGCAGGTGCACCTGGCACATTGCTGTTCAAATGGCGGATTCAGCAAATTGGAAAAGCGAGCGGTTTTCTGCTGAGAAAACAGATCTGCTCGTGGGCTTATACTTCGCGCATGAGCAGATCCGTTTCCTACCATCGACAGGAGCAGCAGACGCTCTGCCGTCTCCCGATCCTCTTTCCATCAACAGCTCCATTTGACTGCATACGAGCAAACTGATAACCTATTTAACCGAGGAGGAGCGCTGCTGCGTGTCCCGGTGTGACCTGCTTTTGTAGGCGTATCTTACTATCTGAATAATGCGCCCTGTAAATGGCAGGATCATACTGTACTGGTGACTTCAGGCCAGGTTTTTGTTGGTCAATGGCGCAATGACTTTCTGCAGCGCCAAGACCACACCTAATTTTCAGACCAACACGCCCATGGGTGCACAGTTGGGCGCAAGTCCATTTGCTTCTTACGTAACGTCTGCACTGTGTGTGAAAATTACAACTGCGTCGGTCTGAAACTAGCAATGACAGCTGCGCTGCCCTGAGCGCCGCTTAGTGCTGGGCGGAAGATAGGGCCCCTAATGTTTTTGGTTTGTCCGACGAACAATCTCACATCCAGGGAGCTGGATCTAAAGGGAGTTTTTGAGGGTTTTTTTTATGGAAAGTGACTCATGGCCATGACGTGACTAGAAGTGTTAATGATATATATAGTAATATGACATACTACTGGGAGTGTAAATACCGTCTGTCCAAAGTAAGCAATGTACTGTATCCATGTGACACACCTACACACTTTCCACAACAGCCACCAGTCCAGTACACTCCGTCACTGTTCCTTCATGAACAGACCACACATTTTGCCAGAAAGCAGATTGGCAGTTGTTATTGTTATTTGTTTCTATTTGTTTTCTTTCATTCTATTGGTTGTGTCCTAAAGTGGCGCCTGTGGTTTGGCTGATAGCATCGCTCGCTGCAACCACATGAAGAGAAAAAAAACGACAGTTAATTACACCATTAGCACGCACACACACACACACACACAAACACACACACACACACAGAGAGAGCGCGTCTGGCACACACCTAAACACGCTTACACGCATTCTTGTGAACCTGGCAGTGGTGGGAATCAAAGATAAGGTACATGTAGGATGGGTGACAGCACCAAGTTATTCAAATAAGGTGAAACAGATAAACCAATTAAAACACACAATAAAACAATTGATCTCAATTATTATTATTATTATTATTAAATTATGATGGCACAGTGCAGAATGTACAGTGCTACCACGGACAATTTGCCGTGCCTAACTCTTGGGTGGTGCGAGCTACATGTCAAGAGAGAAAAAGGACAAAGACAAAAGCCAATGCCATGAAAGTGAGTCACCTTGGCATGCTGAGTTTAGCCGTGTTTCACAGAACTGTATTTTGGACACGCTCCCTCTCTCTGTCACATTCACTGCAGAAAAGAAATATACACGTCTTTCAAAAGCACTGAGTGAAAATAAAATACACACTTTATATAAACAACAACAACAGCAGCTTCCAGCATATCGTCGCTCCTATCTCTTCCATCAATGATCATTCTAGACGTGGAAAATTACACAGTGGAGGTAAATATTTAAAAAAAAGAAAAAGTAGTAGAACATGACTTCTCCTGCAAGATGTGGTTGTTTCCACAGTAACATTATGAAACTGCCAAAACTACACTCAATACTGTGCCTGAACACATCCTGTGTAGACACTGACAGACGACTACAGCTTCTATCTGTGTCATTTTGACCATTTCATATCTGGATTGTTCTAATGAGGCCGGACCTCTAGGAAGCACAAACTGCAGCAGAAATACACAACTTCGGCTAAAATTGCACTGTCTTTGCAGAATATTTTGCCAAAACATCTATATATGGTAAATGGATTTGCATTTACATAGCGCTTTTCTAGTCTTCCGACCAGTCAAAGCGCTTTACACTACATGTCAGCATTCACCCATTCACACATTCACACACACATTCATACATGACTGAGGCTGCCATACAAGGTGCCAAATTTGCCAATCAGGATCTAATCTAAATACTCATTCACACACCGATGGCTATGTCAATGTGTCTTGCTCAAGGACACATCAACATGTGGACCGGAGCAGCCGGGGATCGAACGACCTGCTCTAACCTCTGAGCCACAGCCGCCCCATCTATACCACACCTACACAAGAGTGGTGCTGTTGTCGCGTTGTGTCTGAAAGGACCTTCAGTGAGTGAGAAATGGAGGAGAAAGAAATAGGCCTACTTCAAGCAGGGGCAGAAAATGAATAAATGAAAACTGATGATGCCAGAGATTCATACAAGTTCACACCAGAGGGGCCAATTACTCTGTATTCCTTCCTGAAAATTAAAAGTAAAATTAAAAGTATTTAACATAAAACTGCTGTTGAGCTGTACTTTAGAATTATAACTCATTTGCAATTTTCATTCTTTAAAAGCCACCAGAATGCAGGACACAGTCTCTGAAAACCGAAATCTGAAGTGATGACTCTCATTTGGACAAATGTTTCTATGTTAAAGTATCATGCTATATCATGCTCATTTTCAGGTTCATACTTGTATTTGGGGTTTCTACTAGAACATGTTTACATGCTTTAATGTTCAAAAAACACCTTTTTTTTCCCTCATACTGTCTGTCTGAATATATTCCCCCTCTGTCTGAAATGCTCTGTTTTAGCGCCTGTCTCTTTAAAAAGCCCGGTCTGCTCTCACTGGCTTGCAAGAAAGATATGGTGCACCTTTGCAAAGGTAGTTCTCAAGCTGTGGGTGATACACCGATCAGCCATAACATTATGACATCATGGGCACCCTGACCGGTCTGCCGCTACGCAGCCGCATATGCAACAAACTGCGATGCACTACAATTTGAGCTCCAGCAGCTCTTCTATTGGATCGGACAACACGGGCCAGCCTTCGCCCCCCACGTGCATCAAGGAGCCTTGGGTCTGACCCTGTAGCCGGTTCACTGGTTTTCCTTCCTTGGACCACTTTTGGTAGGTCCTGACCATTGCAGACCGGAACATCCCACAAGAGCTGCAGTTTTGGAGATGCTCTGACCCGGTCGTCTAGCCATCACAATTTGGCCCTCGTCAAAGTTGCTCACATCCTTACGCTTTCCCATTTCTTTTCTGCTTCCAACACAAAGTTCAAAATGTTCACTTGCTGTCTAATATATCCCACCCACTGCCAGGCGCCACTGTAACGAGATAATCAATGTTATTCACTTCACCTGTCAGTGGTCTTAATGTTATTGCTGATCGGTGTATATTCTAATGAGCCTGCATGTGACATAGGAAAGGGGAGCCAAATCTGCATGGCTTGTCCTGCAGGTTTGCCACGTGCGAGAGTCCTCGGTTTCCCTCTACAGACCTGTAGGCGTAAATGTGAGAGTGACAGCGTTTGTTGGTATGTTAGCTTGTGAATGGTGACCATCCAGCGTGTTTCCATGCCTCTCAGGTAGGCTCTGTCACCAACACTCCATGTGGGTATGTGATGATGAGTATTCATGCAGAAAGAAAAAAGAAAAAGAAAAGCTTTGACAAGATCTAATGAGTTATCTGTGAAATCTGTTTTTATTTAAAACATGTAGAGTTGTTTGTCTGTTTCATCAAAAGGAGACACCACAAACAGACGGAGGCAGACAGGTAAATGTAAAAATTACACATTAGCTGCATCTGATAACGCAGATGTGATACGCGCCCCCGGGCTGGTGCAACCTCATTAATCCTCCCCCAGAGGCACAACAGCTAACTGTTGTGGCTGGAACCTTTCTCTGGTTTAACGCCTCGGGCCCTCCCCAGACAGATGGGACTCACTGGTTTCCTACGGGTGCTCATATCCATACTGGAAACCTCATACCCCCCCACCTGCCCCCGACAGACAGGTTATTATCAGGAACAGGCAATCACGTAAAATACAAACTGTAACAGAAGCCTGATACCTTTCACTGCTGTTGTTTTGTTTGTTGCGCATCGTAAAATGAGATGAGCTGATTTTGGAATATTTCCAAGGGAAATTGTGTGTGTGTGTTTCTAAGTGCAGGTAGATGAGACAGTAACTGTAGGCCAAGTGTTAGGACTGGATAACCAGGAAAAGTTGGTTTTCAGGACTGTGAGAAAAAGTGTTAATGTGTGCGCATGTGTGTGTGTGTGTGTGTGTGTGCACAGAGATCCTCAGAGGATCCTATACTTAACTATCATTTCTGTGTCTCTTTCAGCAGTACACCACTTCTTCTCTTTCATGTACTCAGTGTCACTCAACGGCTTTGGAACTATTTCAATGACAGAATTATAATGTGAATATTGACACTTGTACTAACCGAGTGTCTATGCTCATAATTGCCTAGGCTGCCAATGAATGGATGATCATTTGTAATTGCTTTACATGCTCAGTCACAAACGTACACCTTTAATGGGGCATCACTTTAAAGCCTCTGAGGAAATGTGTCAGTAATAATTGGCTGAGTTGAGCTGTGTAGTTTGTTTCCAGCATGTACTCTATTAGCAATCGCATGCTCAGTAACAAGAGGTTTATGTTGAAGGAAGAAAACTACAACTGCACCATGTACTAGTTCTCAGTGAGCATAGAAGGTGCTAACATGCTAACCACGGCATCCATCTGAGTCCATTACTGAGACAGGTGAATGAGTTTCACCCAAGCCTGACGGATAGCCTTGACCTTTGCCTTCTCGACACCTTGCATGCCTCGAGGACAGGGGCAATTAGTCAGAGGACACCTCACACAGTCCGGCTATGTCTTTTAAACTCCTCGTCCCCATTCAAGGTGTCATCTACTACCTGTTCCTTTCATCTTGTACGCTCTTAAAACTAATCCTAGACTGGAGCAAATAGAACTAGGCTTAAAATGGCTAATATCTTCAAATGTGTGCAGGCTGTTCTCATGCACCGTTCGTAGCTGTACCTACTAAAAGTAATGGACTGTAATCAAATCATAATCAATTTGTATTTAATCCACCTAATCATGAACCAGGAGGTATAAAGCGCGACAAACGCTGTGTAGGGAGGAGGTCGAGGTGGACGGGTGGGTCAAATGGTTGGCGAGGAAAAACTGGCGAGGCCATTTTCAAAGGGGTCCCTTGACCTTTGACCCACACTGACACACTGACAGCTGTTGTTGTCTGTCGAGCTTGAGTTTGCCATGTTATGATTTGAGCATATTTCTTATGCTAAATGCAGTACCTGTGAGGGTTTCTGGACAATATTTGTCATTGGTTTGTGTTGTTAATTGATTTCCAATAATAAATATATACAAACATTTGCATAAAGCAAGCATAATGTCCACTCCCATGTTGATAAGAGTATTAAATACTTGACAAATCTCCCTTTAAAAAGGTACATTTTGACCGATAAAAAAAATGTGTGATTAATTTGTGATTAATCGCAATTAAATATATTAAAGCAATTGACAGCCCTAGTTTCCAGTAATGGATGTACAGACAACCCTACTTAAAAGTAATAGCTTCTAACTGCGATGATTAGGCAAGATCTGGCGTTTCATATGGTGTTTTTATGGAAGTTTCTCCGTAATGCTTTCACCGGAAAAAGTTTCACTGATTGTATGATGTCACTGTGTTGAACTGGGTCAACTGGGGCCAAAGGGTTAATATTATTATTGGTGGTGGACGTGACCTTAGTGCCCTTGCAGTTTTGCATTTCTTTCCCTTAGATTCATACAAATATGACGGTGCCTGCTTGGAAATCAGAGTGCAAGTTTGTAGTGCAGTTTTTACTGAAGCCTGTACATATTTCTTTGGTCCATTTCCAAAGTATTAGTAAGTGGTGACGTAGCCAATATATCGGTCTTTCCTTGGAAATATCAAGACATGAATTTTACATTACTAGCATGTTTCTTGCACTTTTGCAACTAAAAAATTATGTAAGATCGTTTCCCAATGTGTTATTGAGGAAGTGCTTCTTTGAGCAAAGGTGCTGACCTTA
>CAKALU010068273.1:4180-34170 GCA_916700995.1 Hozukius guyotensis
TGTTTTCATTAAGCTCGTTAGCTGGCACTAACAACATGCTGGTATATGCTAATGGAGCCGAATGCCCTCAGAGGTCATATAGCTCTACTCTGCTCTGGAGCTGAACTTGAAACACTTGCGTACCACGTGTGTGTATATTTGTTGATTTTTCCCCGCGCGCGTGTGTGTGTGTGTGTGTGTGTGTGTGTGTGTGTGTGTGCGTGCGGCGTGCGTGCGTGCGTGCGTGCGTGCGTGCGTGCGTGCGTGCGTGCGTGCGTGCGTGCGTGCGTGCGTGCGTGCGCGTGCATGTGTGTGCCTGCGCGCATGTAGATGACTCAAAGTCTATTTCTACTACATTGGTCACCAGAACATGTGCATGTCTGTCTGTCTTTTACTGGCTCTGTGTGTGTGTGTGTGTGTGTGTGTGTGTGTGTGTGAGTTCCTGATTTAGGCTACTTTCGGGGACTAAAGACTAAATTCCAGTTAATGGGGACGGCTTGTGCAAATGCCGTGTCCCCAATTTGAAAAAATCAGATTTTTGGTACAGTGTTTAAGGTTAGGCTTAGGTTTGGGTTTAGGGGTCAGACAAGTAGTGGGTATGGTTAGGGTTATGGTAAGTCTCCCCAAAAAGTGTCCAAAGGAAACTATTTATCCTCTTACATCAGCTCAAACACAAAAGCTGCCCCTAAAGAAATATTTCTGCCTATATTAGGCTGTCTATGCAGTAGAAAGGTGCAAATGTTGTTGTTTTTTTTAAATTGGTGCTACATGACAAGAGAAAATGGAGAAAAAGGGCTGTGGTATTCCCTTTTACCTAAGAGGTAGAAAACCTACAACACCTACACCACCGCCACTGAGTAGACAAAGTACGATACTTTTTTCTGTGATAAAACCTAAAGGTCACTGTGACCTCACGTCTATTCCATTCTTGTCAATCTCAGGAACCCCTTGAGGGAATTTCTTCAAATTTGGCAAAAACGTCCACTTGAACTCAAGGATGAACTGATTAAAATATGGTGATCAAAGGTTAAATGCCAAGGTCACTGTGACCTCAAAAACACATTTTTAGCATTAACTCAAGAATTCTGCTAATTGTGAAAATTTCACATAAATATCTAACAGGATAAAATGATCCTATAAGGAAGTGATGACATTGTGCACAGACATGGATGTACACTGCAACTTGACTGGCTGGCTGAGGCATACAACCACGTGACGGTAAGGGGAGTGGAGGATTGCAGCAGCACGGAGCTGACGATCTGATCTGAACTGAACACGGCAGAAGAACAAAACAAAAACCTGTTTGTTGATTCTTGGCATAACAGTCTGCACATACTGTTCTCCTTTTTTTTTCTAAGGACATGGGTTCGTGTTAAATGGCATGAATGTACAATAATGAACTTGTGACATTATTATTATTGTGTATTATTGTGTGACATTATTATTAATGACATAAGTGAGTTACTTTTCCACAAAAGGCTATGTATTAGTGCAGTTAATAACGAGTTAACGCAAATTCTTTTAAACGCCATTAATTTCTTTAATGCATTAACGCAACTTGGGATTTTTAGGTTGTAGTGGGCTCAGTTTGAAAGCTAGCTAGTGAAGATACTGGCACCATGAAACTGGGATATGAAATCCCATGTAGTTTTGGGCAAGTCATAGTCATAGCACACTGACACACTGACATCTGTTGTTGCCTGTTGGGCTTGAGTTTGTTGTGTTTTGATTTGAGCATATTTTTTAATGCTAAATGCAGTACCTGTGAGGGTTATTGGACAATATTTGTCATTGTTTGTGTTGTTAATTTTTTTTCCAATAAATATATACATACATATCCACTCCCATGTTGATAAGAGTATTAAATACTTGACAAATCTCCTTTTAAGGCAGCTATTCTCAACCACTGGGCTGGGGCCCACTAGTGGGCCTCAGAGCGCCATCTACTGGGCCACGGAGGTACTGCCAAATGGTTATATTAAGCTCTTAAAAATCTGAGTTAAAGTGAAGATACTGGTACCATATGAAACCAAAACAAAAAAAATGAATCCAGTGGTCCCAACCATGGCATATTAGCTTGTCGGAAAGAGCACTAAATAATGCTCCAAATTTACACTAAATTTGGCGAGGAAAAACTGGCATGGCGATTTTCACAGGGGTGAAAATCACAGCTTCATTCAAATTGTTGGGAGCTACCAATGCAGTGTGCGGATCCTGTTTTCTGATTTTCTGATTTTCACAGGGGTACCTTGACCTCTGACCTCAAGATATCTGAATGAAAATGGTTTCTATAGGTAGCCACGAGTCTCCCCTTTACAGACACAGCTAACATTCTTGGATACAGTGACAAAAACATTTAGCATTTTTTGAAACAAAGAAGTGATGTTGGAGACAACTTAAAAGCTCCAAAGCGTGTGGTGAGGAAATATGACCCTGAATACTTTGGATTCATAATGGCAGGCAGTGATGGGTGAGGGTAAGCTGAATATTTATGTGGGTCATTACAGCTGACAGTGGCATAACACATATTTATAACCCAGTTTCTCATTTATTTGGGAAGGTGGTCCTCGGAAACGTTTTTAAAAAAATCCGAAGTGGGCCTCAAGTTACAAAAGGTTGAGAACCCCTGCTTTAAGGTACATTTTGAACAGGTTAAAAAAATGTGCGATTAATCACGAATGAATGAATTTGTGATTAATCATGATTAAATATTTGAATCGATTGACAGCCCTTCTATATAAGAGCCTTGTTGTGATTCAGGAATTTGGATGAAGACAATAAAAGTCTGAAGATTTGGATGTGAGTATGTGTGTGTGTGCATGAGTGTGACACAATAATAAAAACTTCATTCATTCCTTTATTCATATATCTCTGGATTGATTTTTTTAGATTGAAGAATTGCACAAACTTTACACGAGGCACACTGTACAATGTGGAATACTTTATGTTTAATCCCAATGCACTCACATGATAGTTCACAAGAATTGCACATGACACATTTTCGTACATATTATCTCAGGTGGTGTTCTATTCTTTTTTTTTTAAACGCACACATTTATTTGACCTTAACAATCAATGATCACGTTTCGGCTTCTGCTCAATTACTCTCATGCCTGTTCATACCAACCTATATACAGTTATAGCACGTAAAGCAAATGTTCTAGTACAATCTGCAGCTGAGGGCCAACCCTTCAACAACATGACATCAAGGTAGAATCGTGTACAACAAAGGAAGTAATCAGTGGAAGTCAAGAAACCAGACGTACCAGAATGTTTGAGTGAGCTGAGAAAATGAATTAAAATCCTTCAGGGAGGAGCTTAACGGTAATCAGACAAGAGCGACTAATCACTCTGCAAACAAGGAGTGTCTGAGTATATATTTAAACATCTGGACACTGCATCCTGCACTATACGCTGTGTCTGATGAGGACGATCGACACGCTCAAAATGACAACCCAAACAGGTAAGAGGACACTGCTATTAGACTACAGAATAATACTCTAGCAGCTGCTCCGGTGACATTAAATTGACAGTATCGTGTGAATTTAAAACATGTTGATAGATAAAATGTTGTAATTAAAAGTAGAAAGACACCTTTATATTGAATGTATTTTACTATTTGAAGTATGATTAATTACATTAATGCCATTAATGATTAGAAATATAAAAATTTTTAATTTTGCCGCAGACAAAACAATCAGAAAATCTTATTGTGAAAGTTATGTGAATCGGTTTTCTTTGCCTTGTTGTAGTAGCCTATTATTCAAAAATGCTAGTGCCGCAATTGTTTGTATTCATATTCATTTCACTCTGATATGCATGTTTGAGTAATATAATGTGTTTTTTTCCAGTCACAAACATGACCCTTGCCGTGCCGCTTGAGGAGCAGTTCCAGTGCTGCATCTGTCTGGACATCTACACCGACCCCGCTTCCATCCCTTGTGGTCATAATTTTTGTCTGGACTGCATCGAAGGCTACTGGGATACAAAGAGCAAATATGAGTGTCCGCTCTGCAAAGAGACATTCAGAAAGCGTCCAAAACTCAGGATCAACCATGGATACGCTGCAATCATTGATATCTATAAAAGGTTCATTTTTAATACTATCTCTTTTTTACTTGCATACCATATAAAAAAAAAAGCAAAATATTTTCATTAAATTGAGATTTAACAGAATTTTATTCAAATTCAAAAGGTCTCAAGGGAAGGATGAGGACGATGTGTCGCCACCGGGAAGCAGGAAAAATTCCCGAAACCAACTTTTTGATGAAGTTCCCTGTGACATATGCCACGGAGACAAGTCACCATCGGTCAAGTCGTGCCACACGTGCCAGGCGTCTTATTGTGAGCTTCACATCGAACAACACCTGAATGATCCAGCACTGCTGAGACACAAGCTGACGGATCCGGCCGCCTTCATCGCCAGTCGCCTCTGCAGAAAACACAAGAAGCCACTGACAATGTTCTGCAAGACCGACCAGACGCTTGTTTGTGTTAAATGCACAGAGAGGGACCACAAAAACCACAAGACCATACCCATAGAGAAGGAAAGCAAGAGGGTCAAGGTGAGGAAAAGATTAAATTATTGATCCTCTTCAGCCTAAAATTCCTTTGTATAAAGAATCAATCCTTTCTACCTGTTTGTACAAATATAGAAATATGTTTCTGCATTTCTTAAGGGAGAAAAAGAACTCAGTCACTGAACATATTTTCCTTTGAAGCCTTCAAACCTTTTGTCTCAGCTGCTTTTCTGTGCAGTACATTATAATCACAATTTAATATTTGTTTTATTTTTGCAGACTTGTTTGAGGGAGACGAAGGCCAGCATTAAACAGATGATCTATGCCAGACTGACAAAACAGGAGGAGATAAAACAGTCAGTGAATCTAAGCAAAGTAAGTTGTTGCGTGGATACATGTTCAAAAAGGGCTAACTGGTCAGGTTTGTCTGTTTTTATCTGTAAATTTACATGTTTCTATTGTTTCATTTGACAGATCATCACAGATAGGGAGATACAAAGCAGCGGTGAGGTCTGCAGCATGCTGATAACCGCCATCAAGGGACACCAGGCCGAGGTGGTGGAGGAGCTGGAGGAGAGACAGCAAGAAGCCGAGAGGAGAGCCCTGGAGATGTTTGAGGAGCTGGAGCAGGAAATCCACGAGCTGCAGACGAGGGCCAGCGATCTGCGGGACCTGGAGCACACTCAGAACTCTGTTCACTTCCTACAGGTTAGATACCAGAACTGCATTTTAACAGTTTTGTACAAAACATTTCTGTGCTGTGTCAACATTTCAAGTTCTGTACTCATGAGAAACCCGTGTCTTTGCCATTTTAGAGTTTCAAGTCTCGAAGTCGACTCCCATCCACTAGGGATTGGTCTGAGGTCGTGATCCACTCAGAGAACTGCATGGGTACGGTATCGAGAGCCGTCTCCAAGCTTGTGGACGTCTGCCAGGATGTGGCGCACAAACTGTCTGCAGAAGGTCAGTAATCTTTGGGGAGAAAATGATAATCTACTCCACAAAGTGAACAAAGATTGTTGTTAAAAATCAACGCATGACAATAACATTTTTCTTCTCCCATTTTGCAGAAGCCGACAAGTTGAATCAATATGCAGGTATGTACACTATCACACATCCATTGCTTATTAAAATAACCTAGTTGAACTGTGATTAGCTCCCCTTTTTATTATCTGATTCCAGTGGCGTATCATGTTTTCTCCACTGGAAGGGCACCCTAGAGGGCACTTCCTCATGATTTATCTACCATTGAGGAATCCAAGAGTCCACCAGTGCCTAACTCACTGTTTTTCTTCTTTGTTTCTGCAGTCGATGTTACTCTGGATCCTGAGACTGCTTCAGGCTGGCTGGTCCTGTCTCCAGACAAAAAGAAGGTATTGTCTGATTGTTTGATCCTTAAATTAATGTGTAAATAGCACAGTTTTCTTAGGAAACTAATAGTTCTTCAGAATAGTTTTGATTTCTTACATTTAGAGACTTTAAAGACAGACAGACAGAGCTTTTGTTCTGAAACAAGCAGGTTGAGCTAAAATTGGTGGGGTTGTGAAAAGCATGTCAGAATCTGGTGCAAAGGTGCAATGATTGGGACAATGATAAGGCTATTAATTGTTTGCTAATTAATTTAATGGTGTTGCTAATATGATGAAAATGTTGATGGTAACAATCATTATGTTGATCCACAGGTGACTGTCAGCAGCCAGAAGAATAATGCCCCACTGCCAGACAATCCTCAGAGGTTCAACGCCTGTGTCTGCGTTTTGGGAAAACAAAGCTTCACATCTGGAAGATGCTATTGGGAGGTCCAGGTAAGAAGCTCAGAAACAAGGAAACATGCTTTAAGCCACAGATGTACATCAGCAGCTTGGCAAACACAATCAATGTAAAGTGAATCACAAATGTATTTTTATCATGGGAAGGCACTTAATTTAAAGCTAGCGTGAATGTCTGACTATGTACATTGTTTTTCAGGTTGGAGATAAAACAGACTGGGATCTGGGCGTGGCCAGAGAGTCCATCAACACGAAGGGAGCCATCACAGTGCGTCCTGACAGCGGTTACTGGGCGATATGCCGGCGGAATTGTGCCAATCTCAGTGCATGCGCCGGTCCGTCCGTCTCCCTCCACCTCCAGGAAACACCCCAGAAAGTGGGCGTGTTCCTGGACTACGAGGAAGGATTGGTGTCCTTCTACAACGCAGAAGCAAAGACCCACATTTACACTTACAGCGGGTGTGACTTTACTGGACCCCTCCGCCCGTACTTTAACCCCGGTGTTCAAGGTGATGGGAAGAACACCGCCCCATTGATTATCTGTCCTCTTGAGGAAAGAGTCTGGGAAGGACGGGACATGACCATGGAGTCAGTCTTGTGATGTGTCATGCGAAATGATGATGCTAACTGAGTTTATATACTGTATATTATATTAATTGTACTTGAGTATTTGACTACACTGGCCTGCAACAGGCCAAAATGTATGAGTTGTTTTTCTTTTTAATAACACATGACGCACACGCTAAAAGGTGGCAGCAAGGTTTTCATTATTTCTGACAGCATGAATTGTTTTTCATAATTTTATCATTCAAATGATACCAGACTCACGTGTTTGTAAAATATAAATGTACATAAAATGCTTTACATATCGTTGCATGCACTATGATTATTGTTCTACATGTATTCAATACCTTAAATGGGCAATGTGAGATAAAAATTGTGAAACTGAAAATAAAAGTTATGTTTTGAAAAATTAGAACTGTGAAATTCCATCCTTTTTGTTGTTTTTCCATGTAGCCTATTTAAACTTTAACATAAATTTCAATTCTGCTTAGTTTGGAGGTTCTGAAGTGGAGTTGTATAAGGTACTTATCCATAGTCAGTGTATTACATGACGGTCAGCACGTCCCCAGTTTGGAGAAGCAGACAAGAGTTACCGCACGGGAGCAAAGCAATGTACTGCTGTGGAAGGGGGCAGCAGAAAAATGTAATTTAGACACCTAAAGAAAGGCCCACATAAAAAAAATCAATATCAGTTTATGTGTATGCTATATTTAGAATATTTTCACCACTTTACCTTGCCATCAGACAGCCCTTTTCTGACGGGGAACTGAAGCTGTTATCTATGCTCTCTTCAAAGCCACCAGACTCCATTGACAAAAACAGTAATTTTACCTCACAGAACACGTAAATTGCTGGTCTACCGCTGCCTTGATCGGTCAGTTTGTTTGGGTTATTGTGTGACTTTGGTGAATCCGATCTAACTCTTTAAAATGGCAAAGTCACACCATAACTGTGTGTGTCCTCTTTTAAGTGAACAATGGGAGCCGGCTCCCGTCCAAGAGCCGTTTTTTTTTTTTTTAATTATTTTTTATTATTAATTCAAGGCAGAATGATAGGATGATCTTCTCCGCGCCACGGGCACTCCATGCACTGACTGTGACTGAATGTTGTGTTAATGACGTCCGTGCGACCAATCAGGTGATGACAGACAAGGATCATACCATCAAGCAGGGTGTAGCTGGGGTGCCAACGCGCTGATGGTCTACAGGTACAGAGCAGGAGGGAGAGGATAAGTGAATAATTTAAGTGATATATGTGCACACATACTAATCATAGGTCAAAACAGCGCTAAATTTGGCTGAATTATAAAAGTAGTAAAACGAAGAGCCGTTTGGGAGCCGAAAGAGCCGGCTCTTCTTGGTGAGCTAAGCCAAATGATCTGGCTCACTAAAAGGAGCCGTAATTCCCATCACTAACAATAACACAAAGAAACTAACCTATTATTTTATATTTTTATTTTATTTTGGCTTTTGTATTATTTTTCCATAGTTTTGTATAGGTTGTACCACAATATTATATTATTAATAGATGTTTCAACTGCAAAGTATTTGTTTTATTAAACCTTTATTTTTATTTATTGTTTTTTTTATCAATTGCTTATAATTTTTAAAAAGCAGAACAATAATCTTTGCCATAACAAAATATCAGAGTGTAATACCCACACCAGGAAAAATAAAGGTTGGATGTGTCGACAAGTACCCTCCCGTCCGTTCCCACAATAGTTTCACATTGCATAGTACAAAGATTCACTTTTACAACAATACAGTATAGTGCACTTACAAATACAATATAATGCCTACATATGAATATTAAAGCCAGCAGCTGTAGAGGCCCATGCCTGAACCGTCCTATCTTTCTATCAACCTTTATATTTTAGGAAAATGTGTCAAGCATGCATATTATTTACTTACTACTTAATCACTACTTATTTTTGTAGTATTATTGTTTTAACCTATTCAGTCATGAACTTCTTCATATATTTTAGAAAACAAATATGCAGTCATTGTTTAGATTGTATACAAAAAGACATTTGTGGAACATGACATGCAAACATATAGTACATTCAGCCTGGATGTACTATATGTCTGCATGTCATGTGTCATGTGTGTTTAAAGTGAATAAAACAGCCCTGGATGATCCAGGGCTGTTTAAACTGATCATTTAAACACTCATGCATGAGATTGAATTTGTGTTGGAAAATACCAAATCCTTACTGTAACTAACATATTTTAAATCAACCCAGACAAAAATAAGATCCAAACAGATACGGTGGTAATTTCCTAAAAGGGCTGTCACTTTCTGTAGAACATGATATGAACCTGTTTTCGGGATACACCCATTAGTTAATGATCATGCGGTTTGATACTTCGTCATTACCAGGCAGTAATCATGTAATTATTATTTATGTAATTACAAAGTACAACTGTTGGTACAGTTTGTTCCTTGCGCTGAACGCTCATGCTTATTATCTTACACCACACCTTTGTGGGTTTTAAGCTCAAACAATTAAAGCACTCATTATCAACTTAATATCACCTGTTGCTCTGCCCTTACTGTCGGTAACAAGGCACGGCAAGGCAGCTTTAATTATAGAGCACATCTATTACACAGAATCATCCATAATGGATGTCAATAAATCCATTATATTTTCATTATTTTAGAGGATATATATATATCTTTATATATATATAATAAGTATATATACTTATTATACAGTATATTGTATTTTTGCATCTACATATTACATTTGTTCACAATTTAGAGTACACCATAATTACTCCAGAGATATTGTGTAATCTTATGATCTAACAGTACAGACCAATACATATTATGTAGGTACTGGGGGAACAAGATGTGAAGTTATGGAATAAGGGGGTAACAATGTGTGATCTAACAAAGAAATTATAATGTAGTTACGTTTTTAACTACTTGGTACCTATTCTATTATTTGATTGTTTTTTTAAATAAAGTTCCAAAGACAGTGCATCAGATGTAGTTGGTACGTAATAAGTGTGAGCCCGGGAACCTGTATATTACGGTTGCTGACAAGGACACTACAACGGCCCAAAACATTTCCATTAAGAGAAACGTGCTGCAGCTTCTAGGGGGAGTGCTAAGTGGAACAGCTTGATTTTCAACCCAAGAGAGAGAGACAAGAGAGTATGTTTGTTTTTGAAGCAGGAAGAAAAGTGGAGTAAAGAGTTGAGGTACTCGATTACCATTCACAATATTGAATTCAATCATTATGCAGATGATACCCTGCTGTGCATTCCTCTAAAACCCATAAAGCAGCAGAGTTTGACACATTCTGGGCTACCTCGGTTATTATTTTCTGAATGTCACTACATTTTCTCCAGATTAACCTAATCAAATCAGAGATTATTTTATTTGGACCCTCAAAACTCACCAATATTTTAAGTTTCTAACTATAACTCCCAACCTGTGTTGATACTACTAATTTGTTTTGCCATAGTTCTTACATAAATGTAATTGCTGTGTGGATTATGTTCAGTGGCATTGTTTTTATCTACTGAAGAAACAACTGCATTTTGAGTCCTCTGTGTGATTAGATTTAAGATGGATTTTTTGGGGTGGCAGTAGCTCACTCTGTAGGTACTTGGCTTGGGAACCGCAGGGTTGCAGGTTCAAGTCCCCGCATGGACCAGCTGTAGGAATTCCAAAGTAGAAATTGTGGACTGGTACAGTAGCTGCATAGGTGCCAGTTCACCTCTTGGACACTGCCTAATAGTAGGTTTGGTTAAATACAGAGAGTACATTTCACTCTGTGTACAAAAGCAATTTATGACAATTAAAGCTGATTAAAAGCTTAGGTGACAACTTTGGTTAAGGTTAGTTGAATGTTAAAGGTAAAAAATGTTCTGCTTTTTGCTTCATAATGATCTTTTCAATATTAAAGCAAGACAATCTCCCAAATCTTAACAAAGTACTGTGATTGCCCAAAACAGAAGTTGGTTAAGGCACTCCTTACATACTTATGTTTTGGTTGCTACAAGTAGATAGTCTATAAAAGAGCAGATGTTGGGAAAGCATATTGTCAGTGAACATTTTGCAAGTTTGCAAATACATTTTTATGTAATGCAGGTGCCATAGGCCCTTTTCAGAGCAGCCATTTTAACATGTCAGCAGGGTAAACACGTGTAGGTATTTAGCGTGTCACAGCCATACCAGTGAGCCAGCATGCAAAATACCAGGTTAGTAATTAAATGGAACAGGGCTATAATTAATCTTATTAATTACACCTGTGTTTACCCTGCAATGAAATGCCAAAATGGCTGCTGTGAAAAGGGTATATTACATTTCTGTTGAAACAAATTTGCTGTAGCAAGTACATAAACATGATTTCGAAGAAACAGGTTTGGGTATTCACAACACAAATGTGGGCGTAATTATTTATCCAGACTCATCATTTCAAAATCATACAACCAAGATGAACCAATCCTTTGAAGAGTTTTGTTTGCCAAACCTGAGACACCTGCATGAAAGTCTGGGCTTTTTGGGAGGGAGTTTGACCAGCGAAACATGCTGATCAAACTAAATTGTCTTTGCAAAAACATATCATTTTCATCCCCCACAGAAAGGATGTATAGCAGATTGTGATGCAGCCTTTCGGTTCTGCCGTCCGTTCTGTGATATCTGAGGTAAAGGAGATGGAGGAGGAGGGAGGGGAAACAGGTACAGTAGGGGGTCGAGGAGCCATGAGAACAGAAGGACGCGATGCTTGTGATGTGATTAAACGTCTGCTCGAACACAGGGGTTCCCTGGAACAGAGAGATCGTTAGAGAGAGAGAGAGAGAGAGAGAGAGAGAGAGAGAGAGAGAGAGATGGGGAAATGAGAAAAGATAGGGAGAGGAAAAGATAAAGCTGAAGGTAACGGGGAACAGGGCTCTTGGGATGCTCTAACTTTACTGAAGAAAGCTGGTTTCTGTATGTCGCTGCAGAGCCAAGGCTAAGAGTGAGAGGTGGGTGTTTTTGAACAAACCATAATATCTTTATGCATGTTGTAAGGGTTGTTTTTGTGCTGCTTATTGTTGGGTGTGTTGTTAAGGATTCATCTAACTCTGCAAAAATGATCCTCTTTATTTTTCACTAAACTCCTATAATTTTATCATACAAAATGTTGGCACTTAAATGTCTTAGCATTTATCTGAGGATAACCTGCAGTGCATGAAGAGTCAGCTGCTGTGTGAATTATGGTAATTTACTGATCAACACATCTGCCACTCACATAATGCTTGAGCTAGTGTTGTAATATTTATAGTGTGTGTTCGTGGGTGTGTAAAGGAATGCAAGTGCGGAGACTGACGGATTCAATTGGAAAGGTGCCGGTGGAGAAAGAGCGTGAATGTTTACCCACAGATGGCCTCTTGGTGGTGGGATTGTGATAGTCCGCTGTAGCCTACCCCCTTCCTGAGTCCAGCTGGCACTCACACGCCCTCTTCCTGGCCAAAACATTACCTCATCACTTCTTCCTCTACTTATTTTTCCTCCTCAGCATAATCACTTTCCTCTTAATGTCCGCTGCCATTCCCTTACTCAATTTTCTCTTGTTTAATTACTTACTTTTTCAGTCTTACTGATGGGTCAGAGAAACAGCACCAAAAGCTTTCAACATTAAAAAACATTGAACTTCTACAGAAGAGTATTTGTTGCCCTTTCTTGCATATCACATCAGTGTTCACATCAAAGCTCAATTTATTTAAGTGCCAAGGTACTAAAAGTTTCCATTTCTGTCACCATGAAGCAGTGATTGCTTGATTTTAAGTGTCTTTACTGTCTATTTGTGAGAGAGAGAGTCAAGAAAAAGTGTACTTTGGATGATAATCTTACATGGAATATACAGTATATGTGATCACATGCGCACATCACATCAGCAAACACCCATATTTTAAGCTTAGTTGGTAAATGTACTTCATTCTCCTGTAATTTGTGCTGTGAATTTAGCATTATCTGAATGCCTTTTCCAATCAAACCGTCCTCAACAATTCTCTGAAATAATAAACATAACGTAGCCAAGTCATGTCATGTTATTGTTTTCATAAAATGTGCAAAATTTTCATGTGCAAATTTGTGTCTTGTGATCTACTCCTTCGAACAGGCCTGAAGCCTTGACAGCCTCCAAACCAGTTTGTTTGGCTTGTTGTGGTGTGCAGAACTGGATACCCTCCAACTATTATCATAAGGACTTCCTGTCTGCTGTTCTGGGAAGCCATTGTCTTGGTGCCAACTAAAAGTCCTCCCCAGAGAGACTCCGTGTCCACCCGATGTTGGCGGAACTGTTAGCTGAGGATTACATAAATTATTTAATGACACATGAGCGGCAAGAAATCCTTGGTTGAAGTGTTTTTTCCAGGTGAAATTATGATCTTGGTGCTAAAGTGAGGTGTTCTTCAAAAAGACACATTCTTGCTGAAGAGTTGTGGCAGCCATATTGTCACTGTTTCCCCTGAAACACCCAAAGCTCACCCAAATTTGGAACAATGCCCTGTCCATCTCCACCCCCTCCGCCCTACCTTGCTCCCTGCTCAGTCTTTTTTGTTGGACTGCTGCTTCTGCTCCAGTGGGGGCCCTCAGAGGTCAGTTGCCAGAATGACACAGAGCCAATCGTGTTGGAGGGAAAGTGTCTGGTGGTGTGCGACTCCACTCCCTCTGCGGAGCCATCGGGTAACGCTCTGGGCATGTCGGTGAGGTCAGGAACTGGTCGGGTGGCGTTTTCAGCCATCCGAAACACCAACCACGAACCCTCGGAGATGAGCAACCGCACCATGACCATCTACTTTGACCAGGTGGGTTTCTGTAGTGTATGTGTATACATGAATCCAAAATTAGTCGGACAACCATTTATGAAGCTTAATGGGTTGTGTCTAGAAGGTAACCCGCAAGATTTGCTGCCCGACAATCTATCCTAACCATTCAAGGTCAATGCCTAACCTTAACTATTCAAGATCAATGCCTAACCTTAACTATTCAAGATCAATGCCTAACCTTAACTATTCAAGATCAATGCCTAACCTTAACTAATCAAGATCAATGCCAAACCATAACTATTCGAGGTCAATGCCTAACCTTAACCATTCGAGGTCAATGCCTAACTTTAACCATCTCACGAGAGTTTAAAAATTTGCATGTTACCCTCTAGCCACGACCAGCAAAAAGCAGGAGGTTTACCAGTCCATCCAGCAAAATGACTTAAAAATATTAATTTGAGACAAGATTATATGCTTCCTGTTGGTCAGTAACACTGATTTGCCAAAGGTCCACTTGCTAAATTTTCACACATTCACAGTCCCAAAAAAAATGGATTAAGTTACGTATATTTGATATTTGAGTTCTAAAACATATGAGCTATGTGCACTAAACACGATTCTGTATTAATGGACGAAATGACATCTTCATTGGATCACTAAGTCTTGTGGGCACAAAAGATGTGACAACTAGGTAGAGAGACTGATCCTATAGTGGTGTTTTACCACTCCTCAAAATGGCCACTGCAAATTAAGCAAATTGGTCTTGTGCTTTCCCCAAGTAGGCTAAATAAAATTAACGCATATTTTTTAGTCTACTCCTTCGGAAACATGGTTTTCACAGTCAACCTTCTTTGGCACCGGCTAGTTTTGAGCATGCCTTTTCTGTTTTTTAATGAATTTATGCTTTTAACTCTGACAACATTCTTGCTAACTTTGGCTCCCAGCAGCTGGGTCCAAATTAAATTTTATTTCAGTCCGTCTTCTAAGTATGTGGGCTACAGATGTTGATGAACCTTAGCTTCCTAAGGCCAGCCCGATCTAACAAGGCTCAGTGGGCATTTGCTTATCAAGTATTATCAATATTTTTTACCTCGTCCAACACGTTAGCATCACCTTCATCTTCATCTTGTTTTTGTCCCCATTTTGGGATTGTGGTTAATCCAAGTGGCATATTAGTCATAACAAAGCGACTGGGAGACTTGTACAGAAAAAGTCATTGGTCTTATATTTTACCTCTTCAACAGTTTGGATAAACATGCGGCCCACTGGTCTTCGATTGGTCTTTGCTTCTGATTTTAAAAAAATGAAAAGATGAGGAAGCTGTTCTGCAAATTTCTTCTGAATTATGCTAGAACGTGTAATATATTGGAAATAAGGAAAGTTTTGCTTTTGTCCTTTACGTTTAGGAGGAAAAGAAGGACTCATGTCATCATTGAAATCCCGGTAGCTGATTGGTTCGGCTTGTAATAGTCTGACTTAAGCTCAAGTTGTCGAGACATTTCTCTCAAAACCACAATTGTCATGGTGGCTCTAGAGGAAAAGTCAGGGGATCACCAAAGTCATTAGGATTCATCCTCTGGGAACCATAAATGTCTGCACAAACTTTCACAGCAATCCATCCAGTAGCTGTTGGGCATTTCCACTTACAGCAAAGTGGTCGACCGACTTTACCTCTTCCTGCTGTGACTAAACAGGATTGATTACCATTGAAAACCACAGTTTTGACTCACTGCTAGTCACTAACCAAACTACACAGAATGTACAGTACACTGAATTACTCCAGGAAAATGCTTTCACTAACAAACATTATGATCTGGGTCATGTGCCAGTGAGTCAGGGGACTCAGATGATACAAGTAATCATAAATCAGGTCACAAACACGGTGCTGCATGTGTCACGTCTGGTGTTTATTTAAAGGCTTGAAAGTATTGCACAATAGTGATACTGAATGGTGATGCTGAGTTAGCAATGTCTGGGAGCTGTGAAAGTAGACTAATAAAAATGAATGATGCAGAAATCAGACAAATAATGATATGTCTGGTTTGTGTACTGCATGTTGGTGTACTCAAATGTCCTGCCAGAGCACCTAGTCATATCCTCCCTTTCTTGTTCTCCTGGCAATAATTTAGGGCTGAACTATCCAAAATCTAAATATAGTTTTGATCATATATTCCAAAACTTTAATACAATATTAGTAGCTTGGCTCAGGATGTATTATTTATTCTCTCTCTTCATCTCCTCTTCTTCTTAGATCCTAGTAAACGTTGGCAGCCATTTTGATCCAGCGAGGAGTATCTTTGTGGCCCCTAGAAAAGGAGTCTACAGTTTCAGCTTTCATGTTGTCAAAGTTTACAACCGGCAGACAATACAGGTGAGAACACCAGCTTAAAGCTTATAACCTAATAATAGCAAATTGCGTTAAAGAAATTAGTGGCGTTAAAACGAATTTGCGTTATTATCACGTTAACTTTGACAGCCCTAATGTATTATATACTGTATATATATATAAAAAATCCATGTGTTCTGATCATCATTTCCCCGCAAATGTCTTCCCCCTCTCCTCACCTATCTTTCCCAGGTGAGTTTGGTTCTCAACGGCTGGCCAGTGATTTCAGCCTTCGCAGGTGATCAGGACGTGACCAGGGAAGCGGCCACCAATGCCGGGCTGGTGATGATGGAGAGAGGGGACAAGGCTTACCTCAAACTGGAGAGGGGGAACCTGATGGGAGGGTGGAAGTACTCCACTTTCTCCGGCTTTCTGGTGTTCCCCTTGTAGATTAGGTCAGGTTTATGTTCTTGTCATAATCAAGGGTGTGGAGGGGAGGGCAGGCAATGAAATAAAGATTTCACAGACAGGAGGCTTGAATTCAATCAAACTGCTTTTGATGCATCCTTATGTATCAGATAGAACGGTGAGATCACTCAGCACCAAATAATCCTGAATGTAATTTCCATTTTCATTGCACTTGTATGGCTCACTGTTGACTGTAATGTGTCGTCTATGCTTGCTTACAACAGCCTGTTGAGAGGTTTGTGATTTTTCTTTCAGGCCTAATGCATGAAATACAGGGTAGCAAATCTTTGTGGCAATAAAAAAAACGATAGTGTCTATTCTCTGCCTCTCTATCTATTGTATGTCTGTCTATCTATTTATCTGTCTAGCTTGCCGAAACTACATTTCCCATCATTTTGAGATTGAGTTATTTTCGTGCTGTCGTTCATGTGAATGAGCCCGAGACCGAGGACGGACTGATGGCTTGGAGGCGGGGTTAAAGGAAACGCTACTGCGCTTCACGTTTTCTTCACTGGAAGGGCACCCTAGAGGGCACTTCATCGTGTTTTATCCACTGGAAGGGCACCCTAGAGGGCACTTTATCATGTTTTCTTCACTGGAAAGGCACCCTTGAGGGCACTTCATCGTGTTTTCTCTACTAGAGGGGCACCCTAGAGGGTACATCATCATGTTTTCCTCACTGGAAAGGCACCCTAAAGGACACCTTATCACGCTTTCTCCAAGGGCACCCTAGAGGGCGCTTCATCGTGTTTTCTTCACTGGAAAGGCACCCTTGAGGGCATTTTATCATGGTTTCTCCACTAGAAGAGCACCCTAAAGGGCACTTAATCACATTTTCTTCACTGGAAAGGCATCATAGATGGCAATTCATCGCATTTTCTCCACTAGAAGGGCACCCTAGAGGTCACTTCCTCATGTTTTCTTCACTGGAAAGGCACCTTTGAGTGCACTTTGTCATGCTTTCTCCACTGGAAGGCCACCCTTGAGGGCCCCTTTATCGTGTTTTCTTCTGCAGAATATCACCGGAAGATCTGGGTACTTTCAGTCACTCTGCAGTCAAGCCATTTTGGCTTCACACGCCACTGAGCAACTCTCATAGGAATGAACGGGAGCCCACCTCCAACGCTGTATTCAGTTATTTTTATACATTCATGGTTTAAACAGTCCTTGAAATTTAGGAGGGAAAGAAGGAGTCATGTCATCATCGAAATCCTTGTAGCTGATTGGTTCGGCTCGTACTGTAATTGTCTGATTTAAACTCAAGTTGTCGAGACATTTCACTCAAAAACACAATTATGTCATGGTGGCTCTCGAGGAAAGTCAGGGGATCATCACAGTCATTAGAATTCATCGTCTGCGAGCCATAAATGTCAACGAGTAGTTGTTGGGTAATTCCCCTTAACTCTTCCTGCTGTCTTACGGGATCGATTACCATTTAAAAGGTAGTGCCAGTTACAGACAGAATGTCCTGTACATTGTGTTACTGAAGCAAAATGCTTTCACTAACAAACATTATGATGTGAGTCATGTCATTCCAGTGAGTCAGTCTTGTCAAATGCTGCAGGTGATCATAAATCAGCTCACAAACACGGCGCTGCATGTGTCACGCCTTTGTTAGTGTTTATAGTGATAATACACTAATGAAAACATAGTTATGAATATAATATTCCATTTCATTTAATAAATCCCCAAAAAATTACACACTGTTCCTTTAAAAAGAAATTCCAATTTTGGTAATTTCTTTTCAGTTTTATTGACAGTTACTTTGTTTGTTAGTGTATTCGTAGGCCTTGAAAGTATTGAACAACAGAGATACTGAGAGGTGATGCTGAGTTATTGTAAGCAATGTCTGGGAGCTGTGAAAGTAGACTAATTAATGAATGATGCACAAATCAAACAAATAATGATATGTCTGGTTTGTGTACTGCAGTTGGTGTACTCAAATGTCCTGCCAGAAGACATATCCTCCCTGTCTTGTCCGTCTGTCTGTCTATCTATCTATCTATCTATTCATCTATTTATCTATCCATCCATCCATCCATCCATCTATCTATCTTTGAGGGCTTTGGGCTGGGGAGGATGTTAACCGGAAGTGCAATGTTGCCATGGAGTTGGCTCGTTAATTGTGGACTAACTTGACCCCTTTGTTTCTTTTTTATAGCGTATATTTGTTTACACAAGGACATAGGATCCATTAAAATTATGCCGAATTAGCTATTACCAGTTGGTGTTTACATTGCACCCATGAATGTGCAAAGAACTATCACAGGAAAACTTTGATACTGAAGAAAAGTGAAAAACCTGCCGATTCTCAGGGAAGTTCGGCGGTGTCTTTCTCCCCTATAACTTCCAGGGGGATTTATAGATGTTTATTGACGATGGACATCGGATATAATGCCACCGAATCGAGTCCAGTATATAATGTTTATAGTGTTAAACATTGAACTGAATTGAATAGATCAGCCCCATTGTCACCCGATCCAGCCATTTGAGTCAGTATCGTCTCGATGTCTGATATCCGTATCAGTGCATCATAACAATAATTACTCTTATGCAACACAATTAAAAGCCAAAACAAAGTGACACCTAGCGTGTTAACTTTTTAATACTCCTCTTACTTGACCCACTTGTGTCAACAAAACATTTGAGCAGTTTATTACAGTTGATTAACCTAACGTTGACAAGAACATGCTTAACCTTGCCTAGCCTTGGTATGCTGACACTATGTCCTCCAAAACACCTGCACTACACTTTACATACGCTCTATTAATCACTCGGTGCTGACAGACTGTTCTAAAGATAGTATGCATCCCTGTTGTGTGCTCCAAGAGATGTACTTATGGTAACTAAGGGCGTACACTTCACAATTTTGACCAAAAACTATGTCCGCACTCCACTACTGATACTTTAAAATATCATTTAAACATCAAAACTGCAGCTATATTGTAAAAACTTTAAACTACATATATTCTCGTGTGAGTTTGTCATCCTGGTGACACACAGCGTCTCACTGCGGTGGATCCGGTGGCAGATGGAGGATTGGCAGTAAAGGAAGGGATCCGGTGCCAGAACCCTGCCGAGTTCACACTGGACCATCACAACCGATTAGTTTCAACGCCCCAGTGCACAGCAGAGGCCTGTGTTAGCACTTTGGAGATTCGTGTCTGGAGTACAAAACAATGTGAAGACTTTGGTTTCAAAACTAGATAACACCATACAAATCACAGAAAATATCAAACACAAATAAAAGCATTTTTAAATAGTTTAAGTACATTTAAGTCATAATATGTGACGTTTTTTTTTTTATATACATAAATTTAACTTGATTTTTCTTAAAAACAGCTTTTTTGTTGTGGGAAAAGGTTCCTTGGTGAACAGCGAAGTGATGAATTATACATTTTCAACAGCAGCAGAAGTTATTTATTTGCAATAATAGAAGACACATGTAGATGTCAACAGCTAGACACCACAGCTGAATAGAAACACAAGAGTGCCACCTACAGACGCTCAAGGAAAGTTACCACCTACACACAAACACAACATGGCAAAAAAAAACTAAATATTAAAAAAGGAATTTAGGTACTGTACTAAAATTATTTGGGTGGGGATCTTATATTTAATTTTATTAGAAAGGTAGAGTTTTCAAAGATATTTAGTTTCCAAAGATATAAAAGAGAGAAAAACAGCTAAATTCTCACATTTGATAAGCTAGAACCAGAGAACTTTTTTTGCATTTTTGCGTAAAAATGACTGAAGCAACTATCAAAAAAGTTGGCGATTAATATTCTGATGATTGACTAATCAATTAATCAGGTATTGACTAATCAATTAATCAGGTATTTGTTGCAGCTCTGTGACATTTACCTCTCACAGTAAATGTAATTTTGTTTGACCAATGTTCTACAACCCAAATATATGCAGTTTACGATGATATATATATATAAAAAAAGAGAAAAGCAGCATATTCTCACATTGAGAGGCTGAAACTAGAGAATTTTTCCTTAAATATAACTTATAAAACATGTATCGATTATCAAAACAGTTGCCGATTAATTTTCTGACAACAGATTAATCGACTAATTGTTGCAGTTATATTTGCCATTTGAAATATAAAAACTGAAATTAAGTTGTCAATGAACTAGGGGTGTAAGAAAATATTGAAAAATCTAATATCGCAATATTACATTTGTGATACTGTATCGATTCTCAAAATCACTGTATACATTTTTAATTAATATTTTACATGCAAAGTCAGTCAATCAATACTTTATTTCATTTGCAAAGATATGCGTCCTCTCAGTGTATGTGCCCTCTCAAAGTAGTGCTATGATGTTGGATGTTACAGTTACTGTGATAAATGCAAATGCACATCCCAAAAGTAAACTTTTTTATAATCAGATTTTATGCATATTGTGGTGTGTTATTTATACTATGACAATTTTCCTAAAATTAGATTTTAAAAATCGCAATATATCGCCTTACTTACAGTATCGCAATATATCGCAATGTATTGAATCGCAACCCCTGTATCATGATACGTATCGTATCGACAGATTCTTGCCAATACAATGAACCTAGACTTTGGTGTTTCAAATGAGACTTTGAATTTGCAACTGGACCGCAAAACATAAAAAGTGTAACACAAACACAACTCCCACAACATGTGAGTACAAATATAGAATTTAATATGCTGAATCTCAGTAAACAGTACTTTTATATCTAATACAATCAACAGGTTCTTAATGTTTCCCTTACTGTATGTTTCCAATTAAGTACCTTCAGGATTAAATCTGGGGATATTTTATTATTGTCAACAAATCCCATACACCCATCCCAGATTTATCCTTTAAGATAAAGCAATTATTATTTTGCGTACTACAAAATATCACATAAAAAAAAACATATGTGCTTCTTCCAACTCTTCATTGAAGCTACAACGTGCTTCTACTGAGTGAAGTATTCAAAAAACTTTTTATGGCAGCACCATTACATCACTTGCAAAATTTTGGATGCTGTCTGTCATGTATACACTTCTGTTAAAATGCCACCTCATGTTTGATATTTATTTTAAAAATTATTTTAAAAGATATATGAAATGTATGAAGTTCTTTGGCTCTGAACATTTTCTTGGCTGTATCTCATGTTTTTCTAAAATATATACCCTCAAAAGGACCCAACCAAATTAAAATAAAAGAAACCAAATGAGTGCATTAAAGGTCCAGTGTGTAGGATCTGGCGGTATCTAGTGGTGCGGTGAGGAGATTACAACCAACTGAATAGGGGTGAAACCATTCATCTACTACATCGATGTATCGATTTATATTCCTACGATCAAACTACATCGATAGGTGCTCGGCAAGTTGTCCTTCACAGGGGAAGTATATCAATCTAAAATCGATTTGCATGGTAAATAATCGGTTGTATTGATACTAAGAATTTGCACCTTGTATTTAAGCATGACGAACGTTATATGGATGTATTTTTTTAGCACTTTTAATAGTAAAGAAATGTAAACTCCGATTCACTCTCCCTGTGTATGACATCATCAACATGCGCCAGCAGCACCAATCTCAGAAAGACGACAACAAATCAAAGCATGGCTGATGGCGAGAAAGAGCCAGACGAGCGAGAGATTTTTCATCAGAAAAACTTTGAGGAATCCTGACCTGCACTGTCCAGTATCCATCTATTTATTTCACAGTCGCACTGATTGAATGTTTGGCAAAAAAAAAGTTACTGTATCGATTTCAAGTCATTGAATCGTATCATATCATATCGCTATAGATGAGCCAAATATCGTCCTTGAATTGTATCGGAACCACAGAAAGTGATACGTATCGTATCGTTGTAAAAATGTATTGTTAAACCCCTACAACTGAAGCCAAGTGTGTACATGGGAAGTGAGTGGTGAAGCAAGAGAGAGAGAGAGAGGCTTTTTTCTGGCCTAAGCAGGAAAAGTTAACTGCGTTTGGTTTGTCCTTTCTGGGCTACTGTAGAAACATGGTGGTGCAAGATGAAGGACTCCGTGAAGAGGACCCGCTCCCTACGTAGATATAAACGGCTCATTCTAAGGTATCGAAAACACGACTTTTATGTTCAGGTGATTATACACTAATGAAAACGTATTAATATTTCTGCCAATATATCCCCCTAATTGTTACACACTGGTCCTTTAAGTACAAAAACAACAACATTTAGCATCCAGTTTGGTTTGATGATCAATATTTCAGGGCAAGTGAAGGTAGCCAGGCATGGATCATTGTTTTAACCTCAAAGGGGTGGTCATATGTGCACCTGGCATTGAGGCTAAAGTAAAAACAATATATCGACCTGTTTTGATTATTAGTCAATCTGTTGCTATGGCGATTTTTGGCACTTGATAATGAGCTGGCACTGCGACTGTGGATATTTGTTGACCACAGTTGGTGGAAAAGCAAAACCATATGACCAGACTTGGCTCACATTTATACTGCTGACAGGGCAAAAGGGAGGTGTGAGGTTTTTGCTCATTGGTTTAACATTTTCTAACAAAAGAAGCAAAATAAATACAGTTTAAAAAAACTAATTTTAAGAGCTTGCATGCTACTAAAACATCTAAATCCTGTACAGATTTGAAAAGAAAAAAGAGAAAAGGCAGCTACGCTTTCATAGAGGGAGCTCCTCTTGCAAAACATGACATCCTGTTGTGCAAGAAAGGATAAACCAAGCAGTGAGAACTGTAGGAGAAAAATTAGAGAACTTAAAATCAAAAAGGTCCATGTGAACTCAGCCAGCCCCTCCTGTCTTGTCCTTCCAGCTTCATGGATGCGGCGGCGGGTGGTGGTTGACTCTCGATGGCGCTGTTGGGTGCCGTTTCCTATCTGAGGGCTCCATAACTTGGATATGCATGGTGTTGTTGTTGCCTTGCTGAAATCCGGTTACGTTGCTGAGGTGAATTTGGACTCCGCGTGCAGGGGCAGGATGGCAGGGGAAGGTGTCAGGGCTGGAAAATTGACGCTGCAGATATCAAAATAGAAAGAGACAAAAACAGATGCAGTTAACGTTGAAATATTTGTCTTCGATCAGCCTGTTAGCACGAAAAGGCCTATGAATGACACAATAATGTGCAAAAGCATCAAGGCATTTAGCGTGCAATAAGAATGGCTTTTCTTTCTCACATATTCCTTAGTGTTTGTCACGTATTTTTTAGTGATGTTTGAGACGTGCATTAGTGATGTTTGTCACGTATTTTTTGTGACATTTGTGATATGCCTTTGTGATGTTTGTCACATATTTTGTAGTGACATTTGTGACGTGCATCAGTGATGTTTGTCACGTATTGTTTTAGTGACGTTTGTGACGTGCATTAGTGATGTTTGTCACGTATTGTTTTAGTGACGTTTGTGACGTGCTTTAGTGATGTTTGTCACATATTTTTTTTGTGACGTTTGTGACGCATTTTCTGTACTACTTATGGTACATTGTTTCCGTACGTATTTTATCTTAGTTTACCTACTTATTTTAAGCCCAACCACAACTTTTTCCTAAACCTAAGTGAGTGGGTTTTGTTGCCTAAACCTAACTGCAGGTTTATATATTATATATATTTATACGCCTTCCCGTTTAGACCGGGTTGCTTCGATAAATTCTGTTTTCATGAGAATTGATTACTTAGACATTTAAGTACTGCAACACCTAAACTACAGATTGTTCTGCATGAACATTAAATTTGAATAATCTCACTGAGGGAAAAAATATGTTTCAGTTTAGATATATAAACAGTACATATGCTACAAATGAAGACTTTCTACCTAAAATTCAAAATATCCTACCTTAATTTTGTAAATACCCTTTAGTAAAGGAAATATACTATATTTGTAATGCAGCATATGGTCTCTCTCTTATTGTGGAACATATCTTTAATACAGTGATGCAAAGTAAAAAACCTACGTGGTACTGTGGAGACAGGTTTTGCCTAAGTGTGTGCTGGGAAGGTTTTGCTGTTCTGCCATGCCTCCCAGTCGAAGGGGACGGCGGTGACGATCGAATGGGGCAAACGGAGGACGTTTTCACCTTATAGTCTTTGCTTGAAAGTCGAGATGAAGACAGATCTGAAAGGGAAGACATTTATCTGAAAACGTTAAGCCATGACACATGATTTGTTTGTCGGATTTGTGATCTAAAAACAAAAGTTTCCCCCCTACTTCAGTGGTTTTTATGCAGCTTCAACACCAACTTCCTTTTTACCTTTGACTCTTTCTTTGTCTCTTTGATTTGCAGTCCAACCGCCAGCCATTTCCTGCAACAAAAGTAAATAAAAGTTGCACTGTAACACACCATAAAGTCTACAGTTAATTACCAGTTTGCACATACAGTTTGCATTTTGCTTTAATCCAAAAACTCTTGAAACATTCTACCTATCTGCTCAAAAATGTAAGTTAACCTGATAAAAAAAGTTGCTACTTGGACTATAAAGTTTTGTTTGCTTTGCTTTTGTGTTGTCAGACTGCACTGTTTTGCTGGTGGAAGAACAAACAGAGAAGCCACAAAACGGGTGAAATCAATGATTCACGACTTAAAGGAAAAGTTTGCGATATACCGGTATTGACGATAACCGCAATATTTTCAAAATGAAATATTGATATCATATTAATAATACACATATGATAATATTGTGTAAATAATCGAGCGCCTCTTAAATCATTTTATATCTACAGTTACGTTTACAGACTCTTTCTCCACGTCCCTACACTGGTCTAGATTAGCTGGTTGCTATGGCACCAACTAATGGGGATCCTTAATAAAATCAAATCATATTTTGAGTGCAATCCATTTCTCAAAAAAGAGACAAATCGCACAATGAGTTAAAAGATAAATTTGACTGATTTTTTTTTATTTTATAGATATTGGAATAATATTGTTATTGTAAATTCTTTTGGCCATGATAAAGGCCTTTACACAGTGGCAGTGTTTTTTTTTTGTGAAATTAATTTGCACATCAATATATTTTTTGTTGTTTTTGTCATGAATACTTTCACACAGAATACAAATATTACGCGGCGAATAAGCAACGTATTTTTTTCCGGAACAAGGTCCATTTTCTGAGCTTTCGCACCACCAATGAAGGCATCGACCAATCACGTTGTGCAGAACGGGTTGAGTTGCGCCTATATCACCTACATCTGAATAAGATGACAAACGTTATTACTCTTTTCAACCTTGACAAAGGCGGCACATACGAGATCCACTCCTTCCGTTCTTACCTTTCACAATAAAAGACCTAGACATATACAGTAATACTCACAGGCGAGTATTTTGCATTTTTGTGTCGTTTATTCGTCACGCCCCCGGTGTGTAAAGGCCTTAATCGTGTATTGAAAATCTGATATTGTGACAGCCCTAGAATTTATATTATGTTCTAAAACTCAGAATCTTGATTATAATCATAATTACATTCTATCGCTGATTGCCCAACCTTGGTCCAAACTTTATACACTACTCACTTGTGGCTTTTACATTCGCTGTGTTCAACACTCTTTCTGGGAAAATCCCCCTAGTGCAGCAGGAAGTGATGCATGTATCACCCCTCACCCAAAAGAAAAACCCACATGCAGGGTAGAAACCCCACAGCATTGGCCAATTTGTAGCAAAGAAAAAAAAAACTATCTCACAGACCACATTGTGAGTCATTCTTCTTGGGTTAAAATGAATAACGATGTCACCAACACTGCCCTAGAAAGAGCCTGAATGATGAAGTTAAACCGTCAGTTCTCCATTACTTTTTATTGTTTAGAACTGAGCCTTTCTGTAAAGCTAATTCAAACATTACCTGAGTGTTAAATACAATAAAATAATGTCTTCTCTCTATTTAGAGTCTGTTATTGCAGCGACCATGTAAATTGTATGAATCTCACCTGGATTGGTGGGCGACCTGTCGGCACGTTATCAACATTCACATCTTGAAAACGTTCACTCCCTGCAAAAAAAAAAAGACCAAATCAAAAAATAATATGATGATTTTGTTGTTTTGTAAAAGCAAGTTTCTAATTTGGCTTAACATGGCTCAATCAAACTCAGGCAGTCAAACTACTTCCTGACTTTGGAAATAGTATTTTTGACAAAATAATCTTACAGAAACTCAAGTTAGAGTTAGCGTACAGACATGAGAGTTTTATCGAACTTGGAAAGTGAATGCGTGTTGAAGAAAAATTATGAAAAATCAATATAAGTGGTTTATAAGCAGACCTGAAGCCTGAGTGATATGAACCCTCTCAACCTGCTCTATCATTCTTTCTTCTTCTTCAGCCCTCTGGTCCTGGAAAGAGGAAAAGAAAAACATACAGTGATAAAAATAGTGATTTGCTGCATCATGTCGAAATTTTTCAGCATCTCAGCACTGGACTATTATGAAGAGATTTGTTCCTCACCAGCTTCCTCAGCACTCCATGGACCGCATCATTGATTGCATGTTTGTGCATCTTATACAGTTCTTCTGTCTCAGTTGTACACTCTGCGAACAACATAGAGTAAAGATGTAACGTTAAGGCCAGGCATCACAAGTTGTTAAAAGTGTAATTTTCGGTGTCGCTTCAAATGAAGGAGTTTTCTCACTAAGGGCGACGGGCCTTTGTTTGGGTCTTGTGTCCCAGCATCTCTCCATGAGCTCCATCAGCGTTGTCAACCCTGCACGCCCGGCAGCCTGACCCCTGATCTCGTCCAACAATGGACGGTCCCCCTCCGGGATGCGAAGCCGCACTAAGCTGGACTTGGCATCTGCAGTGGAGGAAGGATTAAGAAGACTGTCAGAGGTTAGTGAGACCTCAGAAATACCTGAATATAGGGTCTGGGCTGATGCTTACATTCAGATATTTCTTCAAACTGTGCTTAAAGCTGCATTAATCTATATTTTTATAATAACAATGGATTAAATGACGATGTGTAATGTGAAAGGTGTTGCTTGTAGTGACAAATCCATAGACTATTTTCACCCAACTCTGCAACTTTAGCAACTTTTACCAATAGAGTGCTGCAGGGATGACGTATTTTTGTAGTCCAATCCGTAAGTTAGCGTCGTACGGGTTCCCTCGACAAAAAGCCAATGGGATTTTTCCATTGGGTTTTGCAGAAAATAAGCTCTCTCGTGTTTTGTTTCGTAAAATAATCTCCACAAATGAAAACCACTTTTATGATTTTTGAAGCGTGAATGCAATCACCAGAAGTAAAAAGGTAACGTTAGGCTGTAAACGAATTACACCACGGTCGCATGAGCACGATTAACAAGGCTGTAAAGGCGGACAAGTCGGCGTGATGACATTTAGTAGTCTTCTTCACTGACATATTTTATATCCTAGAACAAAACGTTAAAATCTCTTGAGCTTGTGTTAACCACGGACCTTATTTCAGGCACCCATCGACTTCCAGACGAGGGAACCGAAAGTGCTAAAATACGAACTCTTTTCCAGGTTCTAGGACTCATTCATGCACCACGCTATTGTTTTGATTTTAGTCTACAACTTTACTGTTTTAGTCCAACTACATCATTAACCCAATTTGAAGCAGCAGGCAGTTGTTTTAAGCATAAAAGCTCTCATATACCAACTGTACCCTACTAGCTAAAGCAAACATAGTGGAGCATTTAGCGTGAATCCAATGCGGAAGTGCCTTAAACTTGCATTAAATTATGGTCCCATTTAGAGTCAAATAGACCATAAAGCAGGGTATGCTTTAGGGCGTGGCTACCTTGTGATTGACAGGTCACTACAGCTGCTGGCCGTTGTCCGGTCTGGGAGTTGTCTGTGTTTTCGTCTTACAACTTTAACCCTTTCACGGTGTGTTTTCAGTTCATGAAAGTTAATGTTCAGCGTTCAGTTTTACTTAGCTCCACCCTCTCTCGTCACTTTTGGTTGCAAAAAACCAAGATGCCAACAGCCAAAATGCCAAACTTGAGGCTTCAAAACGTCAGTCCACAAACAGTCTATGATGATAATACGTCAATGTTGTCTTATTTCACTGCCCCCTGTGGTAGTATTAAAAACACTCACTGCTAGCCCCTCTCCCTGCAATTAACGTGCTGAGAGCAACTCATAGGATGCACCAATTTTCACTGACATTGTCTCATTTTTCTGCAAACAAAAACCTTAAGACAGTTGCAATAAAATAAGTACCCTTTAGTCCATGTGACTGTTGTTTCCAAGCCACATTCATGGACTAAAGTGTACATATAAACAACAGTTGTTTCCAAGCAGTTGTTTCCAACAGTTCAGAGCCAAGAAAACAAACGGTAGGTGTGGTAACACTTATTAAAATCTTGCACGATATGTCATTATGCAAAAAAACAACACTCAAATGAGAAAAAGCAACGATAAAGATAGAAGATGTTTTGAGCACCGATAGTGAGAGAGAGCCTCTCGATGGTCACTTACGTGCATACGGTTGTTTCCCTGTTACAATGGACCATAAGAGTATACCGTAGCTGAAAGAGAGACAGAGAGAGTTACATGCCAGGATTATTAATCCCATCACAACAATCACACCCTGGTTGATTTGCTTGTTTGTTGTCATCTCTTAATTGACGCCCATGTAAGAGTTAGTACATTCAATAACAGCAACAAAATCAGTGCCAGAATATTTGGAATCCAGAGGGGTGGTGTTAAGCATTTGCGTGTGAGTGCAGGGGAAGTTTGATCGGATGCGGTGGCATTTACCGCATCCGATCAAACTGGCACGGCCAATGCCATGCCAAGGATTATGCCACTGGTATTTTGACCTCCTGCCAAAACTGAACCTGTGTTTAAAGGAACAGTGTGTAAAATTTCGAGGGATCTATTACTCTGACCTCAAGACGTGAATGTAAATGGGTTCCATGGGTACCCACGAGTCTCCAGACATGCCCACTTTATGTTAATCACATGCAGTTTGGTGCAAGTCATAGTTAAGTCAGCACACTGACACACTGACAGCTGTTGTTGCCTGTTGGGCTGCAGTTTGCCATGTTATAATTTGAGCATATTTTTTATGCTAAATGCAGTACCTGTGAGGGTTAATTTGCGATTAATCACGATTAACGATGGATAAATATGCAATTAATCACGATTACATATTTTAATCAATTGACTGACCTAATTAACGTTAAACGTACAGTAAGTAATGTGTGTCAACTGTGTTTTTTATTGCAGGTTGATACATATGACCTACATATGTATTATTTTCATGTGTGCCACAGCTTTGTCATGTTATGATTTGAGCATATTTTTTTATGTTAAATGCAGTACCTGTGAGGGTTTCTGGACAATATCTGTCATTGTTTTGTGTTGTTAATTGATTTCCAATAATAAATATATACACACATGTGCATAAAGCAAGCATATTTGCCCACTCCCATGTTGATAAGAGTATTAAATACTTGTCAAATCTCCCATTAGAGATATATTTTGAACAGTTAAAAGATGGTGCTCTTGTACCTGTAGATATCAGAGGCTCGGGTAGGGCTGTAAGACAAATGAAAGGCCTCCGGTGGCATGTAGCTGATCGTCCCACCTTCCTCTTCACTGTTCTTCTTAGAACCCCGCGTGACGCTGTGGTAAAACCGGGCAAGGCCAAAATCTGTAAGCTGGAGAGCAAA
>CAKALU010068273.1:39134-73748 GCA_916700995.1 Hozukius guyotensis
TGAACGGATAAAAAATGTACCATGTACATTATCCCTTACATAAAATACTTGTATTCAACTGCTGGTTCGGTGCTCTTGTACCTGTAGATATCAGAGGCTCGGGTAGGGCTGTAAGACAAATGAAACGCCTCCGGTGGCATGTAGCTGATCGTCCCCCCTTCCTCTTCACTGTTCTTCTTAGAACCCCGCGTGACGCTGTGGTAAAACCGGGCAAGGCCAAAATCTGTAAGCTGGAGAGCAAATTAGCATAGAGAGGACAATTACAATTAGTACAATTACTCAAGTACTTTATTTAAATACAAATTTAAGGTACTTTAATTGAGTATTTTCTTTTCAGGTCACTTTGGAGTTCTTCTCCATTACATCTCAGAGTTAAATATTGTACATTTTACTTAAATCACTACATTTACCTGACAGCTTTAGTTGCTTTACACATTAAGATTTTTGCACACAAAACATACAAAAAGCTTATGAAATATGATGTTTTGTGATAAATCACCCAACAGTTTATACTAGTACAGCTGAAACGATTAGCCGATTAATCAATTAGACAATTAACTGGCAACTACTTTGTTAATCAACACTTTTTATGATCTTAATGGGAAATAAAAGGGTAAACTGTATGTTTTGACCCAGAACTTTTAATTGACAAAAATTCAAATTATTAGTGATGTTGCAGAAATTAGGATCATAACTTGCCATTGTGATATGAAGATTGTTACTTTGAGGGGAACGTGACATACACATTTTTTTTTTATATTACTGCTGTGAGAATACGCACAATATGTACACATGTGAATTCATTTATTTGATTAACAAGTTGTCTTAATTTGGCAAAAGATCAGTTTTACTTCACTTATGAATGCGTCATCATCACAGTGGGATGCCACATGCTTACTGTACAATGTGAAGGCCTGGAGTTTGGCTCTTGTAAACTAGTAAATCTCTTTCACTACCTTTTTTATCATGTCATTTCTGCTTATTATTATCAAGTTACAACATTTAGGGAAAAACCACATCTGTGTCTTTTTATTTTCAGCCTCCATTTAGTCTCTATAAAGACTGAGTTACTACTCCGTAAAATGCAGAGTGCAAACTAATATAACAATAAAAAAAGTAGGCAGGGCGAGGCCTCACCTTGGCATTGAGGTAGGAGTCCAGCAGCACGTTGCTGGGCTTCAGGTCCAGGTGGAGCAGTGGAGGGGTCAGGCTGTGGAGGAAGTTTATACCCAGAGCCACTTGGTAAGCCAGTCTGAAAACCAGCGGCCAGGGTGGAACTCCACGTAAGGTTGCCTGTAAGATTGTTTAGTTAGTTACAGATCTACAAACAGTGACAATTTTGCCGTAGTGAGCTACACATATTATTGTGAATTCTATGAATTGTGCATCATTTGCAACCGCTATCTGTCCTGTCTCAAGGTCCGAATCACGTAAATGAATGAAAGAATGAACGAAAAGACTTTATTTCGAACATAAAATAAATAAAAACAGAAACAAAATAATAACAAACAAAACAAGAGTGTCCGAAAAGGAGTAGGTAGAAGTAAAACTTATATTTCCCTACCCCTTTCTCACTTCTCCTCTAATAACTCATATATCACAGAATGATAATATAATATAATATATAAACTATCCCAGATTTATTTACATCCCAAATTAAATATATGAACAGCATCCCAGGTTTATTTACAACCCACATGTCCATCCGGAGTTAAAAGGTAGATATAAACCAACTCTTAACGCAACCCTTATCACAACTCTTCCTCAACCATATACCTCCCAAAAATATATTTTTTGTATACCTTTTTAAAGTGATTTATATTTGTGCTCCGCTTCAACCCATCACCCAACCCATTCCACAAATCCACCCCACAGACTGAAATACACATACTCTTCTTTGTTGTACGAACACAATGTTTTTTAAAATTCAATTTTCCTCCTTATGTGACTTTAAAAACAGTGTGTTCCCTATATCCCACATTATTTACTAAAGGTATTGTGCTAATGGTATTACAGCTCAAACACGCCCATAAAGTTTTGCAGCTGAGTGCAATTTGACCTTTTCTGGCAGAGGGAGAGACGAAATAATTTGTTTATACGTTTCTATAATAACCTTGGTTTTCATTCATTTTTTTTCATTTTTTTTTTTTTATCATGTACTGTATTTTCAAAAATGACTTGAGGGTTGAGCTTTATTCATTTATTTTTCATGACATAACTGTCCTTGCAATATGTCGCTGCATCAGGAGCCATTCCAGGATTTTTTTTAATGAGGTGACCCAAGACGTTGTCAGTGGGCGCCCAGGGGAAATCAGAAAATTCTATCCAAAATAAATACAGCTTTGAAAATTGTCTCAGAAAACATTGGGCATGATTTTCAGGCTCTTGTGCAGTGCCCCGTGCCCTAGTACTAATATATCATGAAAAGAGGCACAAGATCTCCCCTGGTATTCTCGCCCAATGGTGTCCAATAATCGGTTGATTATTTGGTTCGTAAAAATTCTGAAAATAGTGAGAAATGCCGTCACAAAAACCCAGAGCCAAAAGTGACACCTTCACGATGTATGCATTGTCCAACCAACTGTACAAACCTTGAAAATATTAAGAATAAATTGAAATAATTAAAAGGAAACGCAGCAAATTTTCACCTCTTGAGAAGCTAAAAAAATGACGTAAGCGATCAAAATAGTTGCCAATTAATTTTCTAACAAAAACATATTTTATAAACTCTTTGTATGCAAAAATCTTAATTAAAGATTAACTAAAGCTGTCAGATAAATGTAATGAAGTAAAAAAAAAAAAAGTACATTTTTTCCCTCTGAAATGTAGTGGAGTATAAAGAAAATGTATATATATAAGTATGTAATAATACAGCCTAAATCCCCAATTAGCCCATAAAATAAAGAATAATCCCACAACATTATTCATTATTTATATTAAATTAATTACATTGATTATTATTAGTTATTTTCATCGCTGTTTGTTGTGTGTAGAGGTGCGTGTGTGTACAGTAGTACGGACACTAAAACGAGGGAGATGGAGACAGACGGACGGAGGAACATGTACGCCTGAAGCTCACCGAAGCTTCGAAAGCCCAAAAAATGGTATTTGGGATAGCCCTACATATAACAACATAAGACTCTTAAACTACTTTAAAGGTGCAGTGTGTAGTGTGATCTGGAGGCATCTAGTGGTGAGGTTGCCGATTGTAACCAACTGAAACTTTTCCATGTGCAGAGCGTGCAGGAGAAATGCAGTGGCCGACGTGAAAACGCAAATGTCCCTATCTAGAGCCAGTGTTTGGTTTGTCTGTTTCTGGGACCCGCGCCCTATGTAGATATAAATGGCTCATTATAAGGTAACGCAAACACAATGATTCTTAGTTTCAGGTGATTATACACTAATGAAAACATACTTATTAGTATTATATTCAATTTCTGCCTATAGGTCTTTTCTACAGTTTTGAAGCCTCAAATCCGGCATTTTGGCCGTGGCCATCTTGGTTTTTTGCAACCAGAAGTGACACGAGAGGGTGGAGTTAAGCACAATCGAACGCTGAATAAGACATTTTCAGGGGACCAAAATGTTATAATTAACTTTCATGAACTGAAAACACAATGTGAAAGGGTTAAAGTTCTAAGACGAAAACACGGACAACTCCCAGACCGGACAACGCCGTGGTAGCGACCTGTCAATCACAAGGTTTCTGCCCCTAAATGTTACCCACTGTTCCTTTAAGTAGAAGATATGAGTACTTCTTCCACCATGGTTACCTGTAGGGAGGCCAGTGATCCTCGCTCCATGACCTCCATGACCAGACCGAGGTGTGTTGACGAGCCAGAGGAGAGCGGTCGGCCCTTGAAGACCCCTCGGACCTGAATAACATACGGGCTGCTTCCTTGACGCATCATGTCGATCTCATGCAGCAAAGACGCACTGGTCCTGTTTGTGATTGGTTTGCATTATGAGCAATTTCACAACTTTATTTCATTGTAAACAGAAAGCTCTTCATAACCACTTACCCGTCGTCGTGATGAAGCAGTTTAATAGCCACATCGCAGCCCCACTGATGATGCCTGGCTTTGTAGATTTGACCGAAACCCCCGGAGCCAATCACCTTCCAGCCCGTCAGGCTGGAGTCTTCAATCAATATAGGAGCTTGATAGCTGGACAGTGCCATAGTTTACTGGAGGAGGATGGTATTCATGATAGTTAAACCCTTACAGGCCTGAAGAGATTGTTTCCATAAGAGTGAAATTATTTGTTCCTCTAAAATAAAGAGGATCTTACCAGTCACTCAGTCAGGAAGGCTGGTTTAATTCCTGGATGTGACAAAGGGCCTCTAGTCTAGTTAAACCTCAACCTGATTATGTGGAAAGATGAACAGATCCGAAGCAAATTAAAGGCAGTTATTGAAGCCATCAGGGGTTTTATTTACGGTCATTTAATGTCTGGGAATTTGGGGGTTTTAAGGACCTGAGGATGTTTACAAATTTTACAACACATAAACTGTATATAAAAAGTGAACGTAGTCACCGTGACGTCACCCATTGGTTTTATAGACTACAGTTTTGAAGCCTCAAATCCAACATTTTGGCCGTGGCCATCTTGGTTTTTTGCAACCAGAAGTGACACGAGAGGGTGGAGCTAAGCACAGCCGAACGCTGAGTAAGACATTTTCAGGCGACCAAAATGTTATAATTAACTTTCATGAACTGAAAACACCCTGTGAAAGGGTTAAAGTTGTAAGACGAAAACACGGACAACGACGTGGTAGCGACCTGTCAATCACAAGGTAGCCACGCCCTAAAACATACCCTGCTTTATGGTCTATTTGACTCTAAATGGGACCATAATTTACTAAAAAAAGATCATGCTGTGTTGAAGAAGACTTGAAACTAG
Organism: Hozukius guyotensis; assembly: GCA_916700995.1. Classification (NCBI taxonomy): domain Eukaryota; kingdom Metazoa; phylum Chordata; class Actinopteri; order Perciformes; family Sebastidae; genus Hozukius; species Hozukius guyotensis. Next base: position 44,037 of record CAKALU010068273.1, read on the forward strand.
CGATTTAGACCATAAACTCATGTTTACAATGTTTACTGAGGTAATAAATCATGTGGGAAGTAGGGTCATTTTCTCATAGACTTCCATACAATCAGAGTCGCCCCCTGCTGGCTATTAGAAAGAATGCAAGTTTAAGGCACTTCAGCATTGGCTTCACTTTTCAGACCCTGGAAGTAGCTCACTGGTTAAACATGGTTTTGAAGGCCGACGCTGATATTTTTTAGACTTAACATATTTACATTTCATTGTTTTTAGACAGCAAATATAATCTTAATCCAGCAAACAGTGTCTTATTTACACATCCAGCAGTTGTGGAGCAACATTAGCGTTCATTTGGAGACATTTTTGTGTCCCAATAGTCTCGCCCCAGAATTATATCTTGGCAAAATATAACTGAACAGTTCTTCGGGTGGGAGGTGTAGCAATTTATCATTGCACACGTTTACTACTGTAGTTGTGACAGTAAACTTAACTTTAAGGTATTTCTGATTAACTGTTTTTAAATGAAAACAGTCATAACTATACATATGCTTTTATTCCCGAAAAAGTAATAATCTATTTATCGAGAATCAGCTTTGAATCGCAGTGTCACATAACATTACAAATGTATCTATCGTTCTCGCATCAGATCATGTACCCGGATATCTAGACTTTTATTACTATATTGTATATTTTAAGATTTTGTTTTTAAAATAAGAGTGCCTTGATACAAGATATTTATTGTATAGAGTGAGGTGGTTGCTATACAGACAACAATACATTTGAACTTGAAATCTATTCATTATTTTTTCAATAAATGGATGATTTGGTTTATAGAATGACAGAAATTAGTGAAAAATGCTCATTAACATTTCCCAGAGTCTATTTTGATGTCTTCAAATTGTGCGTTTTGTGACCAACAATCTAAAACCCAAATATATGTCATTTATAAAACAGAGAAAAACAGGAAATGCTCACATTTGAGAACCTGAAACCAGTGAATTATTGGCATTAATGACTTAATTGATAAATAATCTACAACACTGAGTATCTTCACCTTTTCTCGTCAATTCTTGTCGTTTTTTAAATGTTATTTATTTTTTTATTTTTTTTAAATGTACTATGGTTTCATATTACTCATATATACCTACACAACAGGAAACCACATTCTTTGTTGCTCAGGCTACCTGACATATATCAGAAAGCCCCGTGGGGTGGACAAAATAATAGGAACACCTGTAAAATGTAATAATACTCACTAATACTTCAGTTTTGAGATTGAGATTGTGTCAGTTTAACTTTGTGTTGTTGTATTGGATAACATTATACTATACCTGCTATTTTGTCCACCTCCCGAGGACTAAACTCTGTCCATTTTAGTTTTAAAGTTAAAAAAAAACATAATGTCTAAATCTACTGTAGTTGATCCTATGAGTTTAACACAACAGACATTACTTTAACATAAAATGCCTTTATGAATGAAATGATAACATAGGCTAAAAGGTAGAAACCACATCAATTTCCTGATCAAATTACTATTACTATACCACAGACACTTAAAACACTAATAAGAATAACAAGGTGATTTTCTTTCCAAATAGGGAAACCACTCACCCTTAGGGATATACTCTTCTTCATCATCATTCAACCGTACCGACGAAGGTAAACGAGTGTAAAAACCAGGCTGCTCATTCAGTGACCTTCTACTCACAGCAGCAGCTCTTGTTCCATGTAACCCAGCGAAAGAAGAAGTGAAACTTATTTTTACTTCTGCTTCTGGATGGCTGAGCAAACAGGCAAGTTGTGTGGTGACGACACTCATTTTTTTTAATTTATTTATTTAACCCTATTCCTCGTCAGATTTATGGCTGCTTATGTGGATGTATTTTTATTTATTATTTATTTATTTATTTATCCCTCCTCCATTTAGGGGAGCTTTAGTATTGTTTTAACACGAGTTAGCTGTAATTAAATACCTCTAATTATTGAAAAATCTGATAATCAGATAGAGACTCTATGTTTGGAAAGAAAAGAGGCTCTGAATAATTTAATAATTATATTATAATTCATAATTTTACAGCCAATTTTCCAAGTCATTTTTAAAATTCCTTTTAAATCTTTCCTTATTTGATAGTCAAGGAACAGACAGTATATATATTGTATATATATATGTGTGTATGTATAACAAGCACAAGCTTTTTATGGCCAAAATTCGACTGTTTACACCAAAAAATGATCTAGATCAAATATATAAAGGCTTTTTTAAGTTTTGCCAGCAGAGGGCGAAATATGTAAAATGATTTACAGTAAATGGGTAGGGTTTATTAAACTGAGTCACTGAGGAACACCTGACCTGGATTAACTAATGCAATCCAATACAAGTGCTCTGTATTGACGTCACACTCTTCCACAGTTCAGAGGGGAATATTGCACTTTTTTACTCCACTACATTTATTTTGATACCTTTTAGTTACTTTGTAGATTCAGATTACAAAATATAATCAACAAATAAATTACGATATAATATTAAAAGAAATACCTGGCAGCAGGGTTATTATAGTAAACTAAAACTGAAAACGAAAATAAGCAGTGATAAATACTGTTAGTAAACTGAAACTAAATAATATCCTTTAAGAAAAACTAAACTGAAATTATATTGCCGGCGAAAAAAACTAATAAAATTAAATAAAAATGAATCTAAATTAATTTTAGTTTGTTTTTTTTATCTGAATCACTACTGAAAAATAGGAATGATATGATAATCACATGCAGTTCGGGGCAAGTCATAGTCAAGTCAGCACACTGACACACTGACAGCTGTTGTTGTCTGTTGGGCTTGAGTTTGCCATGTTATGATTTGAGCATATTTTTTATGCTAAATGCAGTACCTGTGAGGGTTTCTGGACAATATTTGTCATTGTTTTGTGTTGTTAATTGATTTCCAATAATAAATATATACATACATTTGTATAAAGCAGCATATTTGCCCACTCCCATGTCGATAAGAGTATTAATACTTGACACATCTCCCTTTAAGGTACATTTTGAACAGATAAAAAAATGTGCGATTAATCATGATTACATATTTTAATTGATTGGCAGCCCTATTATTATTATTATTATTATTATTATTATTATTATTATTATTATTTATACTTCTTATTTTATTGCTGGCTATTGGTGCTTTTTATACATATTTATATAATATTTATACACCTATTTTATCACCACTTGTGTATGTAACAATCCACTATATTCCTAGTTGTCCCGCTTTGTTGTCCTTATCCCTAGATGCATAAAACCAATCGTAGTCAAATATTGTATGTACTGTATGTACTTGGGCGAATAAAGCATTGTTGTTGACAATGAGATAAATACAGCACATTGGCAGACAGAGGGAGACAGGATGTAGGAGGAAAGGTAACATTTCTCTTCCTGTTTTTTGACACAGATCAACTGCACCGAGGAAACCACATTGTAAACAAATAAAATTGTAAAATATTCTTCTCCTGGATGAGGAGATATGGAGACAGAAATGTTTTTGTTTTTTTTAAAAACATGTATCTCCTTTACAAAGCATGTCTGTGTCACTGAGCAGCCAGTCAACCAAGAGTTAAAAAAAAAAAAAAAAGACAGAAAAACCCCCACTTCTGACGTCACTGGAAATTCCCTTTATCTCCTGTTTGACCCCCACACACACACACACACAACATTTTATACACATATTTTAAAAAACAGAATATATATGCTCACTTTTATAGCATATTATATGCAAAAATAATTTAATATATGCAGAAAAAATATAATTAAATTTTTATTTTATTTTTTGACTTTTAAGTTTTATTCTAACAAGGTATAAGAGTCCACAGATAAGGAATAAATTAAATTAAAATTAAAATTAAAATTATTTTATTTTTGGTGTTAACAGCGACACTCAATCCAAGCAACAACTACACCTCCCATGAGCTGTTTTTTCGTTTAGTTTCGGTTTTGTCTTCTGGGTTTCCACTGGTGGTGTTATATGATGTGTGTGTGCGTGTGTGTGTGTGTGTTTCCTCATCCAACAGCAGCAGCAGCAGCAGCAGGAACCGTGTTGTGTTTCTTTCTTCCGTGCTTTTTCTTTTTCTGTGTTTATTCCAGCAACGGGTTGAACTTTGGTCTGATCCATGTTGTTGTTTTATTGAAGCGGAAGCACAAGAAGCGAAGCTGTGAGTCTCTGTGGAGCTGCTGGAAGAAGAAGCGAAACTTTACAGACAGATCATCGACCTCACGTAAGAAAACCTACACTATATTTTTATTCTTTCTTTCTTTGGTCTATTTACATAAAGATACATGTTTTACGCAACTTAAACAGTTTCTTTCTTTCTTTCTGAGCAGATGTCCTATAAATAGGAGTCAAACAAGTTGCACATACTATGTCATTATATTAATAATAAGGAGACACTACATGTACTTGTTTACCAGGTAGCCTATGCACATCAGGTGCTCCATTTTATTACTTTATACTTCTACTGCTCTACATTTTAGTCCACTACTTTAATTTGACACAGTCTTGTTGTCATTAACGTCTGATATATGTCCTATAGGTGCATTTATTATCGTTTTTATATTGTTATACTGTCATTAAGGCCTGATATGTTATATATATTATGTTATTATGATATGTTCTATAGGTGTATTTATTATCATTTTTATATTGTAATGCTGTCACTGAGGCCTGATATATGTTCTATAGGTGTATTTATTATAGTTTTTATATTGTTATACTGTCATTATGGTCTGATATGTTATATATGTTATATGTTATATATTTTATGTTATTATGATATGTTCTATAGATGTATTTATTACCTTTTTTATATTGTTATACTGTCATTGAGGCCTGATATATGTTTTATAGGTGTATTTATTATCGTTTTTATATTGTTACATTGTCATTATGGCCTGATTTATGTTTTATAGGTGTATTTATTATCGTTTTTATGTTGTTATACTGTCATTGAGGCCTGATATATGTCCTATAGGTGTATTTATTATTGTTTTTATATTGTTATACTGTCATTGAGGCCTGATATGTGTCCCATAGGTGTATTTATTATTGTTTTTATATTGTTATACTGTCATTGAGGCCTGATATATGTCCCATAGGTGTATTTATTATTGTTTTTATATTGTTATACTGTCATTGAGGCCTGATATGTTATATAGGTGTATTTATTATCGCTTTTATATCGTTATACTGTCATTGAGGCCTGATATATGTACCATAGGTGTATTTATTATTGTTTTTATATTGTTATACTGTCATTGAGGCCTGATATATGTCCTATAGGTGTATTTATTATTGTTTTTATATTGTTATACTGTCATTGAGGCCTGATATGTTATATAGGTGTATTTATTATCGTTTTTTATATCGTTATATTGTCATTAAGGCCCGATATATGTTCTATAGGTGTATTTATTATAGTTTTTATATTGTTATACTGTGATTGAGGCTTGATTTATGTCCTATAGGTGTATTTATTATAGTTTGTATATTGTTATATTGTCATTATGGCCTGATATATGTCCTATAGGTGTATTTATTATCATTTTTATATTGTTATACTGTCATTGAGGCCTGATATATGTTCTGTAGGTATATTTATTATCATTTTTATATTGTTATATTGTCATTGAGGCCTGATATATGTTCTATAGGTATATTTATTATCGTTTTTATATTGTTATACTTTCATTTAGGTCTGATATATGTTCTATAGGTTTATTTATTATCGTTTTTATATTGTTATACTTTCATTGAGGCCTGATATATGTTCTGTAGGTATATTTATTATCGTTTTTATATTGTTATACTTTCATTTAGGCCTGATATATGTCCTATAGGTATATTTATTATTGTTTTTATATTGTTATACTGTCATTGAGGCCTGATATATGTTCTATAGGTATATTTATTATCGTTTTTATATTGTTATACTGTCATTAAGGCCTGATATATGTCCTATAGGTTTATTTATTATTGTTTTTATATTGTTATACTGTCAGTGAGGCCTGATATATCAAAATAGTTGGTGATTAATTTAATAGTTGACAACTAATCAATTAATCGTTGCAGCTCTATTATTTATAGATATGAAAGTATACAGCTTGTATATGCAGAATACAGAGTTCCTTTCATAAATACTGTAAGTACAGTAAATGCCGGCTGAAGATGTACTGTAGGTTGACCTAAATGTCATTTGGAAATCGCAGCAGCAGCGCCCACGCTTAGTGTTACTGAACGCGTCACTCTGTAACAAACACTTCACACTTTCTTTGTAACAGAAGGAAACACAAGTTGGAACAAGTATTTTTATTATTATTTAAAATATTGCTTTTAAATCAAAAACATTAACTTTTAATTACGATGTAAATTTAAAATGATCATTATTACCTAATTCAGAAACACAACGAACAGTAACTCTAACATTATACTTGGGTTGTTAATTATCAATGTTTAACATGTGGATTTTAAGACAGTTTGATACACATCACCCTTTGCCAGAAGAGGCTGATCAAATCTAAATGTGAGGTCGGGTACAAGATAAAGTCTCTGTCGTTACAATGAGGAAGAAGACGTAGATGCATCCAGAAATCTTTCAACTAAAATACATATAATATAATAAACCAGTTCTCCTTGGGAGTTTATTTTGTCTCCTAAAGTCTTATACCTTTAATTATTCTTATGAATCAGATGTTTCCATATTCAGAACATTTTTGAAGCTGTACTGAAAATTTTTATTTCACTTTTATAGCTTTTTAAGTGGTGAGAATACATCATCCTCTCTGTGATTAAAACAGCAACATGTTAAAATATGTAACAACCAAAAACAAATGGATCTAAATAAATCTCAAAACCCAAGTGAGGGCAATAGTTTTCCATTAGATAAATGACATAATGCAACACAGGACAACATATTACAGTAAATCAATGAAGAACAAAACAAATCTGGGCACATATAGTATAAAATAAGGAGAGAAAAAAACAAGACGGTAGACAAAAATAGGAGCACAAAATATAAATATCACATAAATGAAGTAGCACACTTTAATAAAATTAATTTTGTTATTTTTCCTTTATGTACATTAAGAAATAACTTCATTGTTGTGTGTTTTTCAACAGTATGTTCGACTTTTGACGGCGATTTAAGAACGAGGGATGGACGATGAGAGAAGTGATGGAGGTGGAGGAGAACCAGAGGTGGAGGATGAGATGGCGTGTGCCGGGATGCTGCGGGCATCTCTGATCTCCCTGCACGCCACCGTGGAGCGGATATTCAGGGTGACGTTCGGGATCGGGGCGGATGATTTGTCTCCGAGCAACAACGGGCAGATATGGCTGAAACTACGAGGGCAGAGCAACAACGTGAAAGCTGCAAAAGTAAGCCACGGTTTGTTTGTTTGATAGCACACAGTGAGATAAGAGTTGAGTCAATACCTTGAGCAATATTGCCCAACAGCTTCTGCTCCCAAAAAAGTTGTACAATAATGAAATTTTTTTTAGATTAATATAACTCAAAGCACACAATCCTTATCCTTAAATTAGTCCTGATTGTGAACAAGTTTGTCACCCTTCATGTGGGAAGTTGTCATTGACATTACTGGTAGTCTGAGTGCACTGTTCCTCGTAAATGACTCATCGAGGGATTTTAAATGTTGATTAATAAGTCTGAGTGGAGTTTCGGTCCAAACATGTGTCATCCTGCTGACAGAATGACTGACAGCACAAAATGAAAAAATGAATCCTGTTATTAGTAAAACTGAACTGCAAAGTTTATTTGTTTGGTCGCTACACTAGTGTGAAGTCGCTCTACTGAGCAGCACGTGTCCTCGTACAATAACAAGACAATAAAAGCCCGTAATCTTTATGATTGTCAAGCACATATGCGAGGATATAAATATATATTGTACATACATATATGCAACTAACGATTATTTTCATTGTTGATTAATCTGTTGATTATTTTCTCAATTAATCGATTAGTTGTTTGGTCTATAAAATGACAGAAAATGGTGAAAAATGTCGATCAGTGTTTCCCAAAGCTCAAGATGACGTCCTCAAATGTCTTGTTTTGTCCACAACTCAAAGATATTCAGTTTACTGTCATAGAGGAGTAAAGAAACCAGAAAATATTCACATTTAAGAAGCTAGAATCAGAGAATTTTGACTTTAAAAAAAAAATGCATAAACCGATTAATCGATTATTCCAACTACTACATTAATCACCAACTATTCAAACAATTAATTAATCGTTGCAGCTCTAATACATATACTGTATATGTATATATACGAATTTCTTTAACACATTAACGCAACTTGCGATTTTTAGATTGTTGCGGGCTCAGTTTTAAAGTTAGAGGGTTAGGGTGAAGATACTGGCATCATATGAAACTACGAAACCTAAGGAAATAATCCACAGACTACAGAGAAAAGCAGAAACCTGGCTGTGATCTTTAGTGCACCCTTTAAAGGTCATTGCATATAACCACAAGTTTTTTTTTGGCTTGCAATCATTAGCATAATTCTGGTGCAAATAATAAAAATGAAGGGGTGGAAGCTCTGAAAGTCTGTCTTAAAACAGTCAGGTACCTGTGTGAACAATGACTACATTTACATGCACAAAATATTTAGGTTTTTGTCCTTATTCTGAATTAGACAATATTCCTACTAAGCTGTTTACATGACTAATGAAAATAAATATTCCACTAACATTACCGTTTACATGCAGCCGGTGGTGAACTTGTTCGACAGTGCGAACACAGCCTCACTCTTTCATTCCTTCAACCACCTTCTTGAAAAGGTCAGCGTTGTGATATTTGCACTTATCCAAAAACCTGTTGTTATCCGAGTCTTTCATGACTTTTAAAAGTAGGCGTGTTTCTTTTTCCAACCTGAAACGTGTGCTTTTCTTTTGAGCATCCATCTCTGCAAACTGTCAGCTAGTTGGTTTGTGTACAACGCACAAAGCAGGCTGTAAACAGGAAAGACGCCATGTGTCACAAACTGCCGTAAATCCTGAATTGAGATGCGTATTCTGAAGGCGCTGTATACATGTTCAAAGAATGCTCCTAAAACCTGAATAATATCCGCATATCCCACATGTCTTAATTGGAAAATGCTTCATTCGGAATAAGGCCTAATTCAGAATATGCTGTTGTACATGACCCGTATTAAATTCAGAATATTGTCGGAATAATAGTGGAATATTAGTGTGCATGTAAACGCAGTCATTGAAACAGGTTGTGCTTGCTGTAATCATGCCTCCTGTTCATATTGGACATTAAAAGCTTCATTCATCATGCACATTCATTACAAGAAATACACTCAGACATTTATCTGAAGCTAAATGAGGCTTCAGGAGTCTGAGTTAGTCAAATTAAGTGGGTATTTCCCTAAATATTTTGTGTTTCCCTGGACAGTGTTTCCTTGTTGAGCTGCACAAAACACAAAGAGGGGATTTCATACTAAATAGACTGTAACGTTGGAAGATAGATTTGTCTGAAGCCTCATATTAGCTACAGAAAACTTTTCAGTACATTTCATGGAAGGAAGGACTGGATTTTGTCCCCCATGGTCAGTTTGAACAACAGGAATGATTACAGCAAGCAAAACCCATTTCCAATGCTCATATGGGTACCTGACTATTATTTTAAGACAAACTGCAGCAATGAAATCTGTATATAAACATTTTAACCTTGTTCTGAATGTATAGCAGCCTTTTAACTATTAAAAGTTTCCATTTTTTACATCACACATTAAGGGTGGTCAGTCTAAAAACACACTAAGTGAGTCTGCTTTATTGAAATTATCAATGTAAACCAAACATTTAAAAAAAAAACTCTGCAGTTACATCATTTTATTTAACACTTTTACAATTATACAGTCAACATCTGCAGATAGAATTTGCCCAGTTGTGAAGTGTAGATGTTCAAACGTTCCTTTATACAGTATAATAATAATAATAATCATAATAATAATAATGGAACATTTGAACATCTACAGTTCCACGACAAGTGAGCAAACTATATCTGCTGATGAAGACCATGTGATACAATTGAAAGCTCCAGAACAAGCGAGTAAGTGGACATTGTTGCTGTTTTCGTTGCAAGGAATGGATCGTCATGTGGTGATATACGATGAACTTGGATGATTTTTACCCCCAAAATGACACATAATTTAGATTTTGTCTACTACTACTGCTACAGTATTTCAGCACTACTACAGTAATAATATAACAATACAATAATGATGTCAAATATTTGTGTGTTGCAGTTATTCGTGAAAGGATTTGTGAACCAGGAGGAGCAGCAGGAGGTTTCTTATCCCGGGGTTCTTCACTGCATCTTCTGCGGAGCCAGAGGGCTGTTCATGGACTGCCTGACAAGAAGCACCTCGGCGCATATAGTGGTGAGTGTTGCATTCTGGGTCTTTGTTTAGGCTACATCATACCATTTATATCTGCATTCATAAAAAAGATATCGTCACAAAGCAATTAGGGTTGGAACTTACCAGAAAATAGGTGGAGAGCCATAAAAAACAGAAAAGTGAGAAAATTATGGGCCCAATTTTTTTGCCTATATTTACATTTTGGTAAATTATCCCCATTAAAAGTAAGCCGAATTAGCTATTAGCAGTTCCTGTTTGCAATGTAGCCATTAATTTACAGACAAGTATCACTGGATTACTTTGATATTGAAGAAAACTTAAAAACATGATGTTTCTCAGGCAAGTTCTGGATTCATAAGCATCTTTATTTTACGATTTCTAAGCAGATTTATGGACGTTTATTTGCGATGGACGTCAGAGATACTGGTATCTTCTGAAAGTATAAGTCGCGCTGCATTTAGAGATATATGTAGTTTGTCTTGGCGTTCACATTTGACATTTGAGTTATGACTCCAAAAAGGAGTACACTCACTTCTGTCATTGTGCAAATCCCCCACCGGCATACTTAGTTAGCATTTTTTTCTACTGATGATGCAATAATGATATTGACTAATAACGTGATATCATTCTTAAAAGAAATTACATTATTAGTCAATGTCATGTCATCAGCTAAAAATATGTCATACCCCTTATGAAGTAACAACTGCCTCTTAATGTAACACTGTGATGTTGCCACTGGGAATTTTTAGCCTATTATTAATATAGAACGTCAATATACAACTCAGGGAAGTTTTATCACTTCTGACAACTTTCTTTTTCACTATTAGTTCCTATTTATCTTTACAAATTACTTGGAAATCCCGTATGCATGTGTCTTCACCCCTAGTGAACTAGTAAAGGGTTTTTCAACTTGACTTTTATTTCAAAGAAGACATGATCCTCAAACTCTTGTGTGTCATGTGATGGATAGTTTTCAGTATAAAAATGGAGGTAAGTAGTGAACCTCAGCTGAGAATATTCTAAAGTACCAATAATAATGTGTGTAAAAGTTTATTTTAAGGTTAAAGGGAGTAATTTTCGCTTTCAGTCCAGAATGGTGGAAGCGGAGCTCTGCTGCTGGGCGCTGATGTGTGAATGTAATGAACAATTGACTTTCACTTCTTATCAATATACGTTCTTTGTTAATCTCATTCTGTTTTCCTCTCACCAAACCAGGTTGGCTCTACAGGATCCCTGCTTATATCCGGTCTTGCCGAGCCGGTGGTGCGAGCCTACTCCCTTATTACAGACCTGGTGGAGAGGTATGAGGGCACACAGTCCAGACGCTCTGAAGCTGGAGACAGAGGCCCCGGCGAGTCTCTGGATTCACGCCGAGCGTTCAAAACTCTGGTGGAGAAATGGGAGGACAAGCACATCCTGGATCTGCTGGTGCTGCCGGGATCGGTGAAGGAAATCCTGCTGGATTTGGTGAAAGAATCGGGGCTCGGATCAAGCCCCGGACCGGCGCTGACAGACGGAAATGCAGGGGTAACAAGGTCACATGAGGAATCAGAGGTTAGATGGGACAAACCCTCCGCCATTACGTACACACTTCCTGAGCCCTTAAGGACTGGTGATCGGTGGGTTGAAGGGATGACTGCAGGTTCAGGGAAAGACTCTGCAGCCAAGGACTCCTTATTTCAGTTTTTATCCACGTCTGCAGGCGCCCGAGGACGGGCAGAGGGTGCTGAGGAAAGACTCATGCATTCTCCACAGGAGGTGGGAGAAGAGGAGCAGGCGGCAGCGTCAGGTACCGAGGCGAAAGAGGGACGAGGCGAGGATGAAGAGAAGGAGCTGCAGTTGTCGGTGGGAAACAAGGAGTTTTGGCTTCTTTTGAAGTTCTTCACCGCCATGGGGTACACGGAGGACGTCGTGAAACGGGTCCTCGACCGAACGGGGGCTAAAGAGGCCTCGCAGATACTGGACGTGGTTCAGCAGGAGCAGGATCGCAGCGACCGGGAGCAGGCCGAGAAAAATCAAGAGAGAGGAGGAGGAGAGAGGAACCGACCTTGCGAGACGGAGCACAGAGAAGACGAAGAAATGGAAGTAGAAGGAAACGAGGTGATGAGTAGTAACGGAGAGGTGGGAGACGTTCGTGAGGGACAGGGAGACGGAGTGACGAAGGGAAAAGGTAGTGCCGAGGAAAAAGAGGAAGGACACGAGGAAGACTTTGTCCTGGGAGTGGTGAAGAAAGCGGCAGCCAGCTGCGGGTACATGGAGCAGAAAGTGGCCAAAGTCTACAACATGTTGCCCGATCGATCCACTCACCAGCTGCTCCTGGAGCTGCAGAGAGAGGGGAGCAAAGAGACAGACGCCTTTAGGGACGGGCCCAGAGAGATGGATGATGTGGTGCTGGAGAAAGAGGGAGCAAAAGTTGCACCATCTGAGGACAAAACAAGAGAAATTGCAGTAAAGAGAAAATCCGATGATAAAAGACGGGTAGAAGTGCCAAATCTAACTGTATCTGAGTTCATTAAATTCCATAAACTCACAAACTCACACCAAGTCGTCCTTCCTGAAGTCAAAGGGCCACCCATGCCGACTTATCCCCCAGCCCTAGATTCACCACTCACCAATTTCCCATCCAACAAACAATATGGCCAAACCATCACCTGGCCCAATCCATCCACCTCCAAACAAAACCATCCGACCCAAGACAACGCCTTAAAGCCAAAGCCCCAGTCTTCTATCGCCTTAAAACAAGCGCTCCAAGCCCCTCAATTCCCCATCTTCACAAGGAACGACTTGTCTCCCACCAGAGCGAGGGAAAGGCGGGGCTTCATGGCCGCTTCTTCGGTGGTGGTGACGGGCGAGCAGCGTTTCATGGAAGGCCTGCAGATGCCCTTCGACCTCCAGCTAGAAGACAAACCTGGCAACCCGAAAGTGAGGACGATCATCATTGACGGGAGCAACGTGGCCATGAGGTCAGAGTTACAGAAAGAGTGTGTTGTAAACATTCTCTAATATATATATTTTATAATATGCTAACTAATATATTATTAGGGTTAATACTGTATGGCACTGGCATTTAGATTGTGTGTCTGTTTGAGGGAAGATGGTTAAATATAAGGGACTGTTCTGACCTTAAGGTGACACAATGTCACAATGAAACTTCCCCAGTTGATTACTGACATTAAGACAATTATTTTTTGCATTACAAGTTTTCTGAAAATGTATGTTTAAATATGCAAATTAAGCATTGTCTCATCAAATATGAGCTAATTTGCCTAAATATCCAGAACACGAATCTGAACATTGGATAAAGCCAGGTTCAACATTACTGTTTCATTTTGTTGACATATTAGAGTCAAAAGTTTTTAAAGATATCTCTTTTTATCATACATTTTTGCCATGTTTTTAGGAATACAATGTTCTATAAATCAGGCTATGAATAATACATGAATGAACCCCTTTGTAAAAAACCTTCAGAATATAGATAGGAATAAAACTGGGAAGTTTGGTGGACGTAAGTGCTACTGAAGTGGAGATTTCTGGCTCATTGTCTGAGAAAAAAACCCTCAAAAACAGCCTTTAAAGATGTGTATTATAAAATGTCATACATTTTAAAGGCACTACAGGTGAATGTGGTAAAACATTAACTAACAGATACCATCTTGAAACTTCCCTAGTTGATTACTTACATTAAGAATAATTTTTAAATTTATTAAAATATAAATTTAAATTTAAGTTTTCTGAAATGTCATGTTTAAATATGCAAATGAGGCATTATCTAATGCTAACTTTTGGTAAATTAGGAGAAATCTACAGACGCAAATAGACAAAGTAGTAAAATAAACACCTAAATGTGTATTTTGGATGTTTTCTTTCCACTAGTCTGAAAGAAGACATGTAATGGAAGCAAAATCTCAAAATTGACCAGTGCATCAAAGGGTTAAATCGAGCATTTATGAAGTGCTTAGAGGATATTTGAAAATATCGCGATATATCGTGTATCGCGATATTGCCTAAAAATATCGCAATATTATTTTTAGGCAATATCGCCCAGCCTTAGTTGGGTCCATATTGTGTTGATATCAGAGACAGAGAGTAGCAAAATGCACAGATCAGTGTTTAACAGTTAGAATACAATTTAAGGTTCATAACAGGATGTTTTTCATCAGGTTCCACCTCGGTTTTGTTATTCAACTCTGCATATACTGTTCCATGTTTTCCACAGTCACGGGTTGGGTCACTTCTTCTCCTGTCGAGGAATCGCGCTGGCCGTCCAGCACTTCTGGGACCGAGGTCATCGTCACATCAGCGCCTTGCTGCCACAGTGGAGACAGAAGAGCGACCCCAAGATCAAAGGTAGCACTTCCTGTCTCTCATGTAGTATTGTAAACTTGATATCTCAAGTGTTACTGTAATATTATTACTTTCCCCAGTAACGAGTAGTGCAAATGGATTACAATTTCCAAAACAGTAATGATATTACAGTTACTAATCCAAGTACCACTGTGTTACCAGAACACAATTTGTTTTTTACGCCTTTTCGTGCAAACGGGCTGTATAAATACACATACTCTCCGTGCTCCTCTTTCTTTTTCTTTACTTCCGAATGTTTAACGTATGTTTATACCATCTTGTGAGGATGGCGTGGAAAATTAATGAAAAGTTGGTCACAAAAAAGAAATACACGTGTGCATGTTAATTTATATTATTTATTTTTGTTGTCCATGCACCTGCATGTTTTGTCCCATTTACTACATGAAATGGTGCATTTTTTTTAAATATTGTAATATACTTGTAAATTGTAAAATATATGAGATTTATAGAAAATAAGCTGAGACATGCAATAAGATGTAAATCCTGTCATTGGAAAAAAAAAATGCATTTAGTCCTCTTTATTCCATAATACCTATTTTGTTCCCTTTTCACAAATATTTTAACTAGAATACTAATTTATGTCCAACTTTATTTATCAATCAATCAGCTATTTCCGCTCGCATTTTGTTAAACATTTTTGAAAGCCAAGACAAACTGTTTGCAGTCTAGCTCCGCTGCCATAGTTACTCTTTGTTAAATGCACATTGTGGTTTTAAAGTGACAAAGGCCTCGTGCGTGTGTGCTACTTGTATTTGCGTCTGAGTCACACGCAAGGAGAAGAAAACAAATGAGTGAGTTGAGCGAACATGTGAGTGTGTGGGCGTTGTGTGCAGACTAAACATAGCGTTGTTTGTTCCTGCCCTCTCAGAGCAGCACTATCTGACAGAGCTGCAGAAGCTGGGCCTGCTCTCCTACACGCCCTCCAGAGAGGTGCAGGGCAAGAGGATCAGCTCCTATGACGACAGGTACTGTAGACACACTACTGCTTTAGTAGTAATAGTAATAGTAGTAGTAATGTGTCTGTGTTGTTTTAGCAGGTGGAAACAGAGGCCTAGAGATTAGAGTGTATAAAAAGAAATTTACTGGTTTCATTCACAAAAGAACTCAAGATAATTAACATAAAACTACTATATTCTAGGACTGTTAATCGATTAAAATGTTACAAAATATAATGTAATAAAATATTATTATATGCAATTAATCACATGATTGTCCATAGTTAATCACAAATAATCGCAAATGAATCGCATTTTTTTTTTTATCTGTTCAAAATATACCTTAAAGGGAGATTTGTTAAGTATTTAATACTCTTATCAACATGGGAGTGGACAAATATGCTGCTTTATGCAAATGTGTGTCTATATTTATTATTGGAAATCAATTAACAGCACAAAACAATGACAAATATTGTCCAGAAACCCTCACAGGTACTGCATTTAGCATAAAAAATATGCTCAAATCATAACATGGCAAACTGCAGCCCAACATGCAACCGTTTCCTTTGTGCATTGCATTGTGGGAGAATAATGTGCATCCACAGCACACTCAAAAAATGGACCGTATTTAGTGCATTCTGTCTGGTTTTAGTATATTTGAGTAACACACTCACTTGCTTAGAATGAGTAATGCAGTTTGGATCTGGGACTCTGCATTTGTTGCTTTTAGTCCTTCATAAATGTTTGAGAGCACCACTGTGAGGCGCCAAAGACCAGAGCATTTTCAGTTCTTTTTCAGACTGATTTGAGATATTTCATTTCCCCCTGTTTCCGCAGATTTATGCTGCAGCTTGCACAGAAGACAGACGGAGTGATCGTAACCAACGACAACCTGAGAGACCTTTTAGACGAGTCACTCGTATGGAGGGACATCATCAAAAAGAGGTATAAAAAGACTTCACATCACTGAAGTGTAACAGCTTTCCTAGAAGTTGGATCAGGACTATGTTAAATCATCCAGAAAAAAATAAAAAAATTTTAGCTCCATGATCAGTAATTTTCCTTTAATTTAAGTATATTTTGGATTGAGTATTGTGTTCAGATACTGATGGTAATGCAATCCCTCATAACATGATATATGAGAAAGCTTTCTGATAGAAAAAGATTCAGAAAAAAAGTCTTTGTTTGTTGTAAATCTCAAAATTATTAAAAATGAATTAAAATTATTAAAGGAATTACAAGGAAAAGCAACAAATACTCACATCTGTGGAACTCGAACCTTGAAATACTTGGCATTTTTATATGAAAAATGACTGAAATGATAATAAAAATAGATGTCATTCATCTGCTTATCAAATTAATCAACTATTCGTTTCAGCTCTACTTGTATATATTGTTTAATAAGAGAAGTTTAATTCATAACAAAACAATATTTTATAAGCTCTACATATTATGTATGCAAAAAAATCTTAATTTGTAAAGTAACTAAAGCTGTCAAGTAAATGTAACGCAGTAAAAAGTAAATAAATAAGGGAATTAATACAAAGATAAATAAATGAAGAAGCAAATTCAAACAAAAATATCAATTTATGACACATTTTATCAATTAAATAATGGCTACATATATTTTTAATATTATTTTTGCTACATTTAATGACATATTTATTTATTTATTTATTTATCGAGTCATTTATTTATTTATTATTTATTTTGGCAGGTTCCGTTCTCCATAGTAACAGTGTACGTCTAAGGTTTATGTGTATGTAAAGGTTTGTTGTTGCTGGATAAAAAAATATATTAAAAAATATTTCACAATCTTCCCCTGAATGAATAAACAAATACGATATTTCACAGAGCTGAAAACACAGACATTCACTCTCATTTTAAGTCCTCCGTTTGAAAACTGCTTAAAGGGCTAGTCCACTCATTACAGCGGTGTGATCTCATGCTTCCTCTCCACGCAGACTTCTTCAGTACACGTTTGTCGGGGATCACTTCATGGTGCCGGATGACCCTCTGGGCCGAGGAGGGCCTCACCTGGATGACTTCCTACGCACAGAGCACAGGTATTAACAGCCTCACACACTCATACAGACATGATAGACACACATGCATATTTAAATTCATCCATTCATGCTTTTTCTGCTTTTTCTTCAGGGTAGCTCAGAAAGTTTCTTTTTTTCAATTCTTTATTTGGACGATAGTTCAGAACATTTCGCCAACTCGAAAGAAATAGCCTTGAAGTTACATAAGTCTGCAAAAACATGAACAGCAAAACCCTTCCTATTATCCTTTTTTTCAACAATATGCATCCTATATAATTTTCAATATCTACGTAGTAACAAAGATGTACATTAACATGTTGGGAGACAATCCAGTAAGTTATATATGTCATATACTGTATATACTACTTTATTTAATGTTTCTATTATACTATTGACTAATAATTATATAAATAAAAGGGACAATTAATAGAAGAGTAGATAAATAGGGGAATTATTACAAAGGTAAATAAATAAAGAAGCAAATTATTATTAATTTTAAATATTAATAATAATGCTTCTATTTATTTTAAATATTATTTTTGGTACATTTAATGGCATATTTATTTATCGAGTCATCATTTACTAATAAATGAATAAATAAATAAAAAAGGGAAAATTAAATAGAAGAGTGGATAGATAGGGGAATTAATACAAAGGAACATAAATAAAGATGCAAATTATTAGAAAATTTTAAATATAAATAATAATTAATGCCTATAATTTTTTTAAATATTGGTTTTGGTTAATTTAATGGCATATTTATTTATTTATTGAGTCATTATTTACTAATTAATAAATAAATGAATAAAAAGGAAAATTAAATAGAAGAGTGGATAGATAGGGATATAATACGAAGGTACATAAATAAAGATGCAAATTATTAATAATTTTAAATATCAATAATAATTAATGCCTATAATTCTTTTAATATAATTTTTGGTTAATTTAATGACATATTTATTTATCGAGTCATTATTTACTAATAGATAAATAAAAGGGAAAATTGAATAGAAGGGTAGATAGAAAGGGCAATTCATACAAATGTAAAGTAAATAAAGAAGAAAATTATTAAGAATAATAAATGCCTACATTTATTTTTAATATTATTTTTGGTACATTTAATGGCATATTTGTCTTTTATTTATTTATTAATTTTTAATTTTGACAGGTTCTGTCCTCCATACACTTCCATTGAAAGTCACAATAGCTGGTGCAGCTATTCCTCCTTTGAAGTCTCATTCTCAGAAACCTAGTTTTAGTTTAATTAGTTTCAGGTGAGAAAAATAACTCTATATAATGGCACTATGTTCTCTGAATGAAGTTCCTTATTTCCTTCTCAGGACTCCCGGCCCAGGAAACCACTCTTTTGCCGGCGTAGCCACCGCTTTCCCTTCCTTCAAACCTCCGCGCTCCCAAACGGAGGTCCTGAACTTCCGCGACCGAACACTGGGTGGAGGTAACCAGAGTAAAGGGAGGGGACATGGGAAGGGATGGGACACGGGACACCAGCAGAGGCAGCAGGGAGCTTCGAGACTGGGGTTCGGTGCAGAGAGGAGCACAGAGGACACAGCCGTCCTCAGAGAGCAGCTCTGTCAGGTTTTTCCGGGTCAGGATAACATGGTGGCGCTGGTGCTGCAGTGCCACCCGGCAGAGACGGACATGAATGCGCTGTCTGATCTGATCTTGGAGCTGTAGAAGGACTAGACATCTTTTAGTCTTAGTGTTTTCCCCGGGTTGATTCAGACTTTTTCCCAGCAAAGCAGCTACAACAAATCACATCTTCATTGGTCTGCTTTAGCAAGGGTTTTTTACGAAAATGTGCTGTTTCCCTCCCAATTTTAAAAGTAATTTTAGACCTGTCAAGCAGGGTTGGACTAGTTTTTCACTAAAACAACAGTACAGATATTGTACCAAACATGAAACATGTGTAAATTCTACTTTCTTGATGTTGAAGCTGGAACCGGACCAGCTTTGTCAAACTTTCCAGTAGCAGCCCCTATTTCACCACTTTTGTCTGCAGTATCCAAAGCAACCTTGTCTCCTCCTCATCCTCCCGTGGCCTCGACTCATCGTCCCCAATCTACCTCACCTCCACTTTCTCTTCTTTCTCCCTTAGTATACTACAATATGTTGATCCTTTTTCTATCCTAAAGGACTAAATTGGATAATAAATTAGGCCACAAAAGGACAGGCGGAAAGAGATCACTGAAGAACAAATGGATTAGGGATACTGTAGGGATCGCAGTGACGCTCCTTCGGGTTGGTCGGTTGGTCGGTTGGCCCACCACTTTGGCCCTAGACTGAAATATCTGAACAACAATTTGATGGATTACCATGAAATTTTGTAAAAATATTCATGTTCCCCAGAGGATGAACCCTAATGACTTTGATGATCCCGACTTTTCCTCTAGCACCACAATCCGCACTTTGAATTATGACCAAATACTTTCAAAACTAATGACATTTTTGTGAAAAAAAAAAAAACTAATGACATTCCCATCAGCCTCAGCTGTACTTGTCTAATTAGAAAATGCTAGCATGCTAACGGGCGAAACTAACATTGTGAACATGGTAAACTAGTTGTCATTTTCATGCCCAGCGCCCAAGTTGTGTAAGTAGTAAATGCACTTGCCCCCATCTGTGCACCCATGAGGGTGTCGGTCTTTAAATGAGGTGTGATCAGGTGCTTTGTTGGCGCATTGTTATCTTGAGGCATCAGAAAGCGATTGCGCCATTGACCAACAAAAACCTGGTCTAAAGTCTGGCGCGGTATTTTCCTGCTATTTAAAGGAAGCATTATTCAGATAGTAACATGCGCCTACATAGGCAGGTTCACAACACGCGTACACTCAGCAGCGCTCTTCCTCCTCAGTTAAATACAGTGTCGGCACGAGAACATTTTTTTTTATGTTAAGGAAAACACAAAATTCAGGCAGCAGGTGACAATTCAAAATATAATGGAATACAATGAAGTAAGGCTCTCAGTCATTCTGTGTTGATAAACCTGCAGCGCGTTCTCAGCGCTCCTCCGATTACTGCCGTGACCAGAGAGATCACAGTGCACCAAGGCCTCTGTGGCGTCTCCTCTCATCATTCCTCTGTGTGTAGACGTAGGCTACTTCAGAGCTAACGGGCCCTCTCCCCCTAAACGTTAAAATAGGGCCCTTAGTCTCTTAGACTCTTAGTCTTGTTTAATGTCTTTAAAACATGACCAATGAGTAATGACGCCTCATTAGGTGACTGCACACCTCTCGTGTGTTTTTATGCTTCAGCGCCGGAGACAGCCACGGCCCAGAGGCAGTATGTTTTCTCGTTGTCCGTCTGTCCATCCATCCGTATGTCCGTCAGTACCATTTTCATGAACGTGATGTTTCAGGAACACCTTGATGGAATTTCAAATTTGGCACAAACGTCCACTTGGACTTGAGGATGACCTGAATAGATTTTGGGGGTCAAAGGTCAAAATTCAAGTTCACTTTGTCCTCACAAAACCATTGGCCATAACTCAAGAATCCATCTGCTAATTCATTGTGCAGCCATGTTATCGTTAGAACCAGCACCTACTCTACTGTAGGATTTGCATTTTGAGCAACTGGATTAAATGAGCCATTTTTTAGGAGAGGATTACTATCTTTTAGAAAAGTCGTTTTTCGAACAAGAGCAATATAGAAAAACTTTTTTGTTCTGTTGTTATTCTGAATTTAATGTAACCTGCTAAACTTCATGTCTTATAGCTTCCTATTGCAGACAATAAGTTGTGAGAGGCACATGGGTAATGCGGAGTATAGTTGTGGCTAGTTGTTGTATCACCAGCTGTGGGGATGGGTGTCATTTTGCAACGCTAGAATAATACTAAACCTGTCCTCAATATTCTGTACACTTAATTTTATATTTTTAACTTATTTTAAGCAAGTGTGATGTCGTCATGATCGTAGATTTTAGCCTAAGATCATACAGAGAGTGGCCGGATGTTCTTCAGGAGGGGAGATCAAACCAAAAGATGATAGCAAGTGAAGTTTTCATCAATCTCTCTTGTGACCGAAGATCAGATTCTCACTCCGGCCGCTCAAAGGCAATTTTTAACACAGTTTTTGTTTATATATATATATGTACATTTTAAAAGGTAACTTTAGTATTTTTCAACCTTTCCCATGTTTTTGTGTCTAAGTGACTAATGGGGACAACAATTTCCGAAATTGTTCCAGTATTGAGGGAGAACGCCGCAGACGGCAGCCACTAAACGGGCTGTAATGTAATCGCTCAGGGCAACTCTTCACCGTCAATGTACGTTCACTATAAGTGCTTGTTTTTGTCACGACAGGCTCAGATTGTTGTTATAAGTGTCTGACAACATTATGGAAAGGACCCTACAGGGAAATAAAACATTCTTCAGTTTCATGACGCAATAATAAAGAGATCGGATCAAGTGAAAGGTAAAGAAAAACGTTTAATTTCTCTGTAGGATCCTTTCCATAATGTGGTCAGACACTTACAATAACAATCTGAGCCTGTCGGTGACAAAAACAAGCACTTTTAGTGGACGTACAATGACGGTACCAAGTTACGCCAAATGATTACATTGCAGCCCGTTTAGCTGCTGGCAGTTACAGCGTTTGACCTCAATGATGGACCAATTTCAGAAATTGCTAAGTAATTGCATTACTTAGACACTTAGACACAAAAACATGGGAAAATAATGTCCGGGTTGAAAAATACCGAAGTTACCCTTTAAGACCTTAATGCAGAATTCTGCCTATGTTTCTGTATTATAAAGTGTTTCTTCATTCAAAGGATTAAAAAAAAAATCGAAGTTACTGTCGGTCTTTAAAGTGTTTTCATGGTACTCTGTGTCTCTGACTTATTTATTTCAGTTTTCTCTGTCAGGCATCTCGGTTAAAACAAGGCAGGGGGAAAAATCGATACAGCATATTATCGCGATATTTTGGCAATCAATACACGGACGTCAAGTATCAATCTTTTATTATATAAACTATTAATTTCTTAACAATCCGACACCCGCCAGCGGTTCTGGCTGCTATTCTGTCTTTCAGAGATTGTAGCAGGCCCAGTTTTAAAGCTATAGTCTTAAAGCATGTCAGCTTGTCGGGAAGAATGCTAAATACCGCTCCAAAGTTACGCTAAATTTTGGCGAGGAAAAACTGGCGTTGCCATCTTTAACGGGGTCCCTTGACCTCTGACCTCAATATATGTGTATGAAAACTCTGAGATGAACAGAGTGAAAACTGTATCTTATTAGATGAAACAGATGTTGACAAACTGCATCATTTTCAGTTGAAAAAAGTTAATAAATTGCAATATATGTTATCGCAAAATGTTTAAAAATCGCAATAATATCGTATCGTGACATAAGTATCATGAGAATATTGTATCGTGGGGCCTCTGGTGATTCCCAACCCTAGTAAAACGGCAAAAATTGGTTAAAAGTGATGTCTAGGTTACATACAACCAATGTTTCAGCTACGTTTCAATGACTTAATTTCATTGTGAAACAGGTCCTAAATGCATGTTATGTATATATACACAGCAGTTATAATCTAGATGTAAAAACGTTCACTTTTCCATCACATTTAGCTCTGTTTTCACCTCCACATCACCAAATAATGCTTACTGGGAATAATGTGTGCTACAAATTGAAATGTCTAAATGTTGGACTATAGCATCAGCTTTAGTTGGTTTTTAATATAAACTAATAGTCCATTTTATGGATCAGTTTAAGTAGTTTGAGTACACAGCATACACAGTTACAAAAATCAACTTTAATCAGAATAATATGGACAAATATAAACAGTGCTTCCCAGTCTTTTTTTAACAGCAGCCAGTTTGACATGTCATTGCAGGGTGAACACGTGTAATAAATAACATTCATTATGGTCCTTGTTCTATATACGTAAGTGGGTCAGGGCTGTGGTATTGTGCATGCTGGCTCACTGGAATGGCTCTGACACACTTTCACATACAACGGGACCATAATTCATTTGATCAATTACACCAGTGTTTACCCTGCAATTAGGAAATGTCTGCTGTGAAAAGGGCCTATTGCTATGCAGAGCAGCAGTTAATAACACCAGTTACACCTGCGTTTGACAAGTTGGCAACGGCTGCTGTGAAGAAAGTTCATTCAACTTTAGTTTCAGTCCACATTTTATGTGGTGAACCACAGAGCCAGAAGTGGTGTACATCATCTGAAAGCTGGGAACCGGAAGATTAATTTGAGATGCAGCTCAGCACTGTGTGTCAAGTTTTTCTAGTCATAAATCATCAAATAAGCAAGTGTATAGGGGCTTAGAACATTATGATTGAAGTATATGTTTTCCATCCCCATGCTCTATTATGTCTCATAAGTTGTTGCAGCAATTTTGGGGTTGATACCATTTGTTACACAGATTTGGTACTAAATTTAACCATTTTTTATCACTCGAGCATTGATCAAAATGATCAATAATCCCTCCAAAATACCACATTAAGACACCAAGACCTCGAGGAACACCATAGAAAAAGCCATGATGTGATTTGGTATCAAAAACTTTTGACATTTGGAGATTTCTGCGAGAATTGCATTTTTCGGGGCTTGGATGGCGAGCACTTCTGCTGTGGAAACTGCTCAGAAACCACCTTATTGTCAATCTACCTAGGAAAGCCATCCATCCTCTGAATGCTCTAGGTCTTTAGTTTGTGGTTGTAAAGTTTCATGAGGCTGTGATTATCCTAGAGGTCACCACAGGTCATTTTATACAGTTAAGTTAAGTTTCAAAAAATGGTCTCACTACAATGAAATGTCTCCTATGGGAACTAACATCATCAGACATGAATACAGTTGGACTCATTGGAGCCACAAGAGTCTCAGCTTTACAGTGATACCCAATGTATGTAATTCAAGACTGTTTAGGGACCCCAGTTTGCAGAAATATTCAAATACACCATTTTAGAATAGACGTTTATACTGCATTATATTTATATTACTATATATTTATTTATTTATTATTCATTCAAAAAACTGCATGGTTTTTATCCCAAACTGCATGTGATTATCATAAAGTGGGCATGTCTGTAAAGGGGAGACTCGTGGGTACCCATAGAACCCATTTTCATTCACATATCTTGAGGTCAGAGGTCAAGGGACCCCTTTGAACATCGCCATGCCAGCTTTTCCTCGCCAAAATTTAGCCTAACTTTGGAGCATTAGGCTAAATTTGGTCCTTCTCAACAAACTAGTATGACATAGTTAGTACCAATGGATTCCTTCGGTTTTCTAGTTTCATATGATATCCATACCTTCACTCTAGCTCTAAAACTGAACCTGCTTCAGGGCCATAATGCATGCTACAGCATTGAAATAAACTGCTGTCCATGACAGTGTCCACTAGAGGTCAAACTTTACCACTATTTATCTGGAAGTGTGCAAAGAGAGTGTCTGTGATGCATAGATGTAAGTATGTGGTATATAACTTAAGCTATAAAGTAAATTCCTTCTATAAAATGTTGTTTTTGATTATACGTCCATGTTTTGAAAGCTCCATGTTTCTGCCCTTTCCTTTTGCCACAGTTTCATGTTCAAACGTCTCTGCAGTCATTTGAGCTCAATGTTGCCTCAGTTTGCATGAGACTGAGAGCCAAGACAGAATCTGTAAAAGCCAAAGACTTGAAACTTGCCTTCGACTTGCAAAAAAAATGACTTGTGAGCATCTCTGCTTTTTTTAGTTTAGGAAAGTATACTTTGTATACTTTAACTTATAGTACTTAGCCAATGATTTATGTATGACATAAAGGTACTTGGTCCTTTTGCTATTTGACCTTATGATTTGTGATGATATTGAAAAAAAATTAATAAAATGTGTTGTTCTCGCATGCCTCTACAGTGAACGGGTAATCCAAAAACTTGATGAATTGAAGTAAGTTCATATCAAAACATCCTTTTACAAACTCTCACACACTGTAATAGGCTACTCTATCAAAAAGTAAGCACAACTACAAGCCAAGTATTTTTTTCTGTAGGCCTATAAGGCAAGAATACCTAATTATACTTTTCTGTATATTTGTCAGTATAAGGCAAGTATACTTAGACTTTTCTGTGTACTTGTCAGTATAAGCCAAATATACTTGGACTTTTCTGTATACTTGTCAGTATAAGCCAAGTATACCTACTTTTCTGTATACTTTTCAGTATAAGCCAAGTATACTTAGACTTTTCTGTGTACTTGTCAGTATAAGCCAAGTATACTTAGACTTTTCTGTATACTTGTCAGTATAAGCCAAGTATACTTAGACTTTTAAGTATACTTGTCAGTATAAGCCAAGTATACTTAGACTTTTAAGTATACTTGTCAGTTTAAACCAAGTATAATTAAGTATACTTTTGTTAAGTATATCTCTGATAACTACATAAAAAGTAAACTGAAAGTATACTCTCTTATTTTAAGTTCAAAAGAAGTATACTAATAGCACACTTGAATAAACTTCATTTTGGTAAGGGTTATTATGATGTTTCCCCCATACAGAAATCCCTTTAAGAGCTGCAGGAATTCATCTGCAAACTGTGAATGTTTGCTGTATATTGTATATTGTATTGTATTGTATATTTTTCTTGTCTTCTTCTCATTCCTCTCGCTATTGTGACTCTGTTTTTTGTTTGTTTGTCCAGAGCCTATAATGAATTATCACACAAGACATATATTTGTGTTTAGAACTAGAGAGTAGAATAAGCCTTATGTAACATTTTTTGGACTTCAATTGAAGAGGAATAAGTCGTGTCCTTCTAAGAATAGATGCATATTAAACCGGTTAGGTGACGTCTGATTCACCTGTGCAGGAGATTAAAGTGGGTGGTGGTTGACGTATCTTTGTAGCATCAGTTTAACCCATTTGCATACCGGACAATAATGAAGTGCAGGCAGGTAACAGTGAATGCGTCAAATGGAAAACAAAAATAAATGTCATGGGGCGGGAGAGAGAGAGAGCATGTTATTTATAGGCACAGATGACCGTGATCTAGTATGTTGTTGCTCCAAAACAAAAACTAACTGTACTGAATGTTGTAAATAGGTCCAAATTAATTAGAAAATTATAAATAATTTAGCATCCCAGGAGGGTGGGGGTAAAGGAAAGCCTCCCAGCATGCACCAGGGCAACATATTTATGGACATCAGACCCGGAAAGCCGAAATACTGACTATATCTTTATTGTTTACTTGCTTATTTATAAGATCTTTATTTGTTTTTACTGCCTCTTGTTGCACTGTCCCCCTTTGCTGCTGTAATCCTGCAAATTTCGCCACTGTGGGACTAATAAAGGAAGATGTTATTTTATCTTATCATGCACTATTGTATTATTAGATTATTATTACTCATGCATTAAAGCAAGTTATAAGTTTCATAATGACTTATCGACAGTTTAATTTCTTCATATTGTGAAGTTTGGTCTTGCATTCACTGTACTTTCTTTAAATACATATACTTATTGAAATGGGCCAACATAATGATTAAGGAAGGTGTTACTTTACTCATTTTTTGTTAATAGTTACCCTATTTGATGGGTAATTTTTATAGAGATAGAGAAAGTGAAAGTGTAACCTGTGTGATTTATTCCTGTGTATTTGTTGGTCAGTGAATGTTTCACCAGGTTGTTTAGTTGCTTGTTGCATTTGTTGATTTTTTTGCTGTGTATAACTGATTGTAATTGTGTTTCTTGTGCTATATTAAGATTCCCAGTGGTGGAAGAAATACTCAGATCCCTTGCTGCAAGTAATCCTGCAAATGTCCCTAGTGTGGGACTAATAAAGGATTATCTTATTTTACCTTGTACTATTATATTATTATATTATTATTGTTATTCGTGCATTAATGTAAAGCAGGATTTTAGTTGTATTTGGTTGAGGTGGAGCAACCACCTCTCCTAACCACTGGTGCACTTTAAACTTTAAACTTACTAGACTGCACATATTACATCTATTTATTGTACACTACATTTTTTTTTTTATTGACGGACGGTACACGCTATGTCCATTCACTATGTATATTCACTATGTTCATTCACTATGTCTATTCTGTATTTCTATTTATTGTTTTATAATCTTTTTGTACACCTGTATCTCTGTATCTGCGCTTGCTGCTTTGACACCTGCATTTTCCCCTGGTGATTGGTAAAGGTTCATATTATCTTATTATCATTAATTGATTGATTGTTTGTAAAAAAAAAGAAAAGAAAGTTTTTTTTTGTGTATTTTTTTAGGTTTTTTTTGTTTGTTTTGTTGTTGTTGTTTTTTTAACTGTGAAAGTTGTTTTCACTATAGTGTACTTGATGGGTTTGTCTGTAAGCTCATCTACTTAAAAGTTTGTTTATAGACTGTTGTAATTACAAACAGTGGATTGCATATATGAAAACAGCCTTGAAAAAAGGGAAAAAATAAAGTATGTAAAAAAAATAATCAAATTACTGAAATAATTCTAAGGAAAGGATCCTCACATTTGTAAAAAATAAGAGGAAAACGCCATCAGTCTGACATTTTGACCTGTCCTCCATCCTCTTCATCCAGCTCTGTTTACCTCTCTCCCTATTTGCACAAGGCCTAATAAAGAGGTTTGAACTTATGGGGTTATGACGCATGCGCAGTGGAGGCTCAATTTCGGCGAGTGCGGACTGCGCATGCGTAGTACCCCGAAAATATGACGCGTCATGTCTTCTCCTTGATTTGCATAGTAAGGACCAGAGGAGCTCGTGCCTGCGACTATTCACCTGGTGCGTCGAACCAGAGTGGCAGACTTTCTAACGTCTGTTTTATTTTGTAAAGAAAAGAGGATTTTAATGTGATATTTTGACTTTTTTACCCGGTTTTAACTTGTTTAAAGTGTTTGGAGAGCTCTCTGACAACAAAAGTCAGCGTTTGTCTGGATGCTGAGCGATAAATACGCCTAAATAAGACATTTTATCGTGTGTTAACTGACGGTTAAAAGTTAAAGAGGAGAAAGCGACAACAGAGAGACGTTGATAAACAATGAGGTAAGAATATTTATCTTATAAAAGTTATGGAAAAGGGAACTCACAAAATAAGGTTTTGTTTTTTTTGTTATGTGTGTTTTTTTTTTTGTTTTTTTTTACTCTTCTTTCTTTTTATCATTATTATTATTATTATTATATATTTTCTAAATTTTATTCCAATTTTGATTGTTGAATGTGTGTGCCCATGTAAATGATATTAACTTATTTGTTGATTTAATTTATTATTACTCTCTTATTTTTGTATTATTATTGGGGTTTTTTTATGTGTTTTTTTAGTTTTTTTTTAGTTTTTTTAACTCTATTCTTTCTTTTCACCATTATCATTATTATTATAATTATTATTTATTTTCTTAATTTTATTTCAATTTTGAATGTTGAAGTTGTTTTCTCTAGTGTACTTAATGAGTTTGTCTATAAGCTCATCTACTTAAAAATTGGTTTATAAAACTATTGTTTTACTACAATACTGTAAATTGCATATATGAAAACAACCTTGAAAAAAGGGAAAAAATAAAGAATAAAAAAAAAATTATTTATCTTAACATTAACTTCCTTTAAATTAGCCTACATTTTTATTTTCTATTAACTTATTTGTTGATTTAATTTATTATTACTCTCGTATTTTTGTATTATTATTGTTTTTCTTTTTTGTTGTGTGTTTTCTTTGTTTGTTTTTGTTTTTTTAACTCTATTCTTTCTTTTTATCATTATTATTATTATTATTATTATTATTATTTCTTTTGAATATTGTGAAAGTTGTTTTCTCTAGTGTACTTAATGAGTTTGTCTATAAGCTCAACTACTTAAAACATTGGTTTATATACTATTGTAATTACGAACTGTAAATTGCATATATATATATATATATATATATGCAATTTAGAATATATATGCAAAAAAAGAATATTATAAATATTATTCTTTTTTTATCATAATATATAAT
>CAKALU010068274.1:0-19301 GCA_916700995.1 Hozukius guyotensis
CGTCAGACTGATAATCTTCATGATAAGTTAAATTAAAAACAACATATAACCAACAACTGATTAAAAAACAGTTGCCTCTCGTTTAACTGTTTCCAGATGCTGCTCCCCACAGTTATCGGTAAAACTAAACACCTTCCCATAAAACGTTTATCTGAATTGCGTACTATTATGAGGTAAGTAAATGCCAAAAGGCTCTCCTTGTAATTTGTCATAATTTTAAAAGCTTTTGTATTTAATGCCAAGGACTTGAAGCATTATGGCAAAGAGTTTGTGGAGCATGGATGTCAGACAGGAAAATACACACTGCGGTAGGTATTTCTATCTGTTGGAAATAGTTTACAGTATGGAGCATAAGGCCACTTACTCTAGAAAATCTTCCCGACATTATGACTCATAATTAACCTTTCAGATTCATCAGTGTTAGTAAAGTCCACTAAAACCATTTGTCAACAATAAAATAAGGCCTACAAAGCTGACTAAGAGTCTACAGCCACATGTCAGGCTATTAAATAGGCCTTATTGGTCGCTATAAGCACCATAGATGTGGGTCAATAGGGGCCTACTACACACAATATTAGGTTTTATCATCTATTCACATGGCAGATCACCGAAAGAAGTTATAAAAGATCACAACAGCGATCTCTAGCTACCGTAGTAATTATGAAAGTAGCAGAAGCAGAAGTAAGGTGCTGTAGTATAGACAAACATAGTTATTTTAAGCCAAAACACAATAATTTTCTCTAAACTTAACAAAGTGGTGTTGTTGCCTACACCTAAAGAAGTTGTAGTACGTAATATTTCATTCAGTTTTACGTGTTAGAACGTGTTGCTTTTAAGCTTCACTTTCACTTTTACAACGTAGTAGGCCCGTACTGACCAACATCTATGGTGCTTATCGCGACCGATAATGCCTATTTAATGGCCTGATAACAGTTGAATCAGGCGCTCAATGAGGCTGTTGTGGTCATTGTAAAGACAACTAAATTAAGGTTAAAGTCCAAAGTTTGTTTTTGGTCCTCAGTAGTTGTTCTGAAGTAAATGTAAAAATGGTGGTGGTTGGTATGCTAACATACTGACAATGGCAATGTTAGCATGCTGAGTTGAGCAGGTATAATACCAAGCTAACAGTTCTTAACATACAAAGTACAACTGAGGCTGATTAATAGAAATTTTGACCTGCTAGTGGTGCTAAAAGAAAACTCTTACAACTCATCCTCTGGGGACCACGAATGTCTGAACAAAAAGTCATGACAATCCATCCAATAGTTGTCCAGACATTTTTTTCAAAACCAAAAAATGCCAACCTCATGGTGGCGCTAGAGGAATAGTCAGGGATCACCAAAGTCGGTAGGATTCATCCTCTGGGGACCATGAAGGTCTGTACAAAATTAGATGGCAATCCATTGAATAGCTGTGGAGATATTTCAGTCTGGACAGAAGTGGCAGACTAACAGACCAACCAACCAGCATTGCCATTCCTAGAGCCATGTCATTAGCATGGCTCCAAATCATCTATGTCCCCCAAGGTGAATAAACACTGTTCTTCTCTGTTAGGGAAAACCATTAGGATTTGTCATTTAGTAGTCATCACAATTAAAGGATTTACTTTGTAAAAACTGTTCTCATGTTGTCAAACAGGGCTTTGAATAGTTTATTACTGTTTACAAAGCACCACAGTTTTCCGAACCGTGGCTTATGAGTCGTTTTGTCAGAGTAGGCATTACATTTTTTTTACATGCTGGATATCTGCTGATGTCTTCAGCCTAATTGTTTTTCCAACCAGAAGCTTACTCCCAAATATGAAAAAGGTGCAGACCTTCCCAGAAATACATCCTCCGTTCTGCTGACTCATCGCTCTCGCTCTGTATTTTGTGAGGAATGTTCTGCAGTTGTTGACTGAGCCACTTTGACAGACCTACAACAATCAAGCAGCAGAAGCCTTCTTTTTTAATTGCTTTTAACCGCTGATGCTTGGCAGGGAAGGTGCTGCAAGTATTCACAAGTCACAACTGGGGCTCACGGGTACATGCACCACCGCACACACTTTGGATTAATTAACATTATGAACTTCCACACAAACAGATCATCATTCTGCACCAACAGCGGCTTACTGCTAACCTGACGCGCCAGATGGTTTGTTTACACAGAACCATCTGAGAAGCCGTCATTGGAAACTGTTTGGAAAAGGGCAGGCACTTTCAAAAAAAATACTTGGCAGGTGATTGGATGAACCATCTGTCAATCAAACTCTTGCCGAAGCCAGACAGGAGAAGAGTGAAAACATCTTTTTCATCTTGTAAAGCCTTCAGTGTCATTCTTTGCTGTTCTTTCAATGAAGAAATACTTAGCATTATAAATAATGCTATTGCACAGACACAGACAGAGCGTTTTTTGCGATTTGCTGTGTCTTTTTATTTCATATTGCTGCTAAGCAACTACCAAATGACACAAACCATGAACTGTACGCTACCCAAATAGATGATAGTACAGTTTACATTAATGAAAACAATTTACCCGAAATCCCACTATAATTTGCCTCCCGCTGTTTTCTGTTCAGATCATGGTAACTACTGTTGGTAAAGTCAAAAAGCTCCAGCTATCCAGCAAAAGTCACCACAATGACAAAAAACAAGCTTTTCAGAGCTTTTCCGCTCTGAGAGGAATTTTTTTAACTCAAGGCGTTCAGGGCACTCCTGTAAATACGCAAGGCACTCAAAAGCGACGTAAAAGCAGCACGCTAAACGCTTCACTCTCATTGAAAACTGCCCCAGGCTGCTAAAACGCACTCTGTGTTACTGGGCCTTACTGCTCCTCAAGGGTTAATCTATCCTCTCTGCTGTCACAAAAACCTCACAAAAGGAATAATGAATTATGAGCATTATTGGTCGAGACCACAACTGGACCTCATATGTCAGAAATAATGACGGCAGGGTAGAAACAGGATGAAAAAGAGAAAAAACGTCACCAAATTTCATTCAGGTGACACTTTTTTGAATTAATAGCTAAACAAGTCAGAAAACAACTTCTTTGGTAAAGGTAAAAATAGAACTGTTTCTCAATCCGCATTGCTAAATAAATTGCGCAGAAAGAGGTCTGTGTTTCAATCTGTGGATCTTCATTATTAGCTGCAGTTGGCAGGGCAGAAGCCACAGCAGCTATAATGAGCCAAATCATCTGTAATTGATGTTTATCGGACATCAGGAAGCTTGATTCCTTTCCCGATTGATTTCTATTAAACCCTGCCTCTGCTACTTGAGGGCCGGACACATCTGCAAAGCTTAGGAAGTCATTTATCCTGCTGCTCTGATGAGCCCTTGTACGGTTGGAAATACTCTCCCAAGAGCCTGCCTTTGTTAGTCACCGGCACACGTAAGACAGCAGTCATTTACCAGTATGCAGGATCTGATGTAACAAACTCTTATGTGAAAAAACCTGTCTGTAATTTTAGGGGAGCTGCCGAAAGTGGGCAAGTCATAGGGGTTATCAAGGCAACTCCTCCCATCACAGATGTTTTTGTTAAGCCAGACCTACAATACGT
This sequence comes from Hozukius guyotensis, assembly GCA_916700995.1. Taxonomy (NCBI): domain Eukaryota; kingdom Metazoa; phylum Chordata; class Actinopteri; order Perciformes; family Sebastidae; genus Hozukius; species Hozukius guyotensis. The sequence goes on from CAKALU010068274.1 coordinate 3,539, forward strand.
CCAGAAGAAGCCAGATTACTACTACTACTACTCCAAATGTTGGAAGTGCTACTGCAGGAACACATTTAGAAACATTTTCAATGAACCCTGCTCTTGTGTATTTTGTAATTCGCCCTCTTTCTTTCATTCTCTAGTGTCTAGTTTTGAGTCTTAAAGTCAACATTTTGGCCTTCTTGTCAAGAGCTAGATGAGAAGATCAATACCACTTTATTGTATGAAGCTGAAGCCTGGAGGTGATAAGCCTAGCTAAAGATTGGAGGCATAGGGAAACAGCTAGTCTGGCTCTGTTCAACAATAAACCTACCAGCACCTCTAAAGCTCAATAAGTAATCACTTATTTAATCCATACATAAACAGTAACAACGACAATTTGTGCTGTTACGTGCTATAACTATTTCTTGATGAATTTAATATTATTTCCTCCCAGTTCTTCTATGCCATCACTTATGAACAGATCTGAAAGTAGAACTCACCCTCAACATCTTAGTTTTAGGAGTAAAAGGCCTTTGCAAACCAAGTCCATATTTTTGCACGTTTAAAAATAAATCTGACCTCACGTGTCACCGACTCCGAAAATTTTGTCCGTCGTTAAAGTTTTTGGAACAGGTTAGATTTTCTGCATTTTTTGTAACTGTCTAAGTGCAAAAGAGGCTTGTTTGACCACTAAGAGCCACCATCCGTGCAAACTAAATCATCCAAAATTGTATGATAAACAATCATCTCCCAGAACAAAGCACTTTACGATAAAGAAATAAAAGAATACAGAGATGTGGAATTTAAAGATAGATTGCAGAACAGCTTTGAATCTGGGTTGGTCGCTAAACAAAAGATGAGCTAAATAATAGCTTCTTGCTAATGTCATTCATCTATTAGCCCCGTTTTGGACAAGCGCTACCTATTGCACCTACGAAATTAATTAAGTTTTGTCTCGTACTGCAAATTTTCACAAAGAATATAATATTAAAACACTTCGGACTCAGTGTGCGAGGTTTCTGTGTGTAACGATATCTATCGGATGACGGATTTAAAAAAACTCATACGAAAAATACAGAGTTCGTGTGCAAAGACCTTAAGAGTTTAGTAGTGAAACAGATACCAAACATGCACAAGACATAAGGCAGAATTCAGTGGTTTTAATTCAATGCAATAATTTAAATATAGATACATAGATTTTTGGATTATAATGCAACTCAGTGTGAGGCAGGAAAGGATGTGGTGGTCGTCCTCCGTTTTGGCGCCTAGATGAGCAGAGCAAACTGTCCTAGACTTCCCAGCACGGCCGGTACACCCGTCCCACCATGCACCTCATTGTGTCCCTCCTCAGGATGGGGATGCTCAGGTCCTGGCCGGCGTCTCTGTGCTCGATGACCTGGCTGTTGTCGTCAGCTCTCCGCTTGTAGACGGACTGTCCACCGTGAAGCACCCGCAGGTCCCTCCAAAGGCTCGGATCGGCGATGACGATTACCCTCGGCCCTCTGGTTTTGCCCGCGGTGGCCAGATCTGCGTCGCCGAAGCCGTTTTCTGTCCCCTCGTCGCTCAGCAGCGAGGCGAAAGTATCCTGCTCCAAGGAGCCATCATCGACCTTGCCCATGGGTAACGCCGCTGACAGTGCATAGCACTCGAACAAGAGTGCTGCGGCGAAGATGACGGACATTAGTGACTGTCTCATGGTGAAGATCTTCCAGGAGGTGCAGAGCGTTGGCTTCGTGGACGAGTTTCTTTCCAGAGCTCTTTGCTTCGTCGTTCTGACCCCCAGATCGTATCATCCTCTTTTATATCATTTCGGACGCGCTGGACTGGCCACGTTGAATCGTTTCTCGTCATAGCTTCTCCTGTTGTGTTCAGGAAATTAGTTAAAAGCATTAAAAGGCAGTTGAGCAGAACTCTTGCAGTGTTCAAGAGTGTTGTTTTGGCGGAAAGTTAATTAAAATCATCTCCAATGTGGTGACTTATATTAGACTCCCGACGATGAAACAGTGGGAATTCTTTGAGCAGGTGACACCAAGGAAGACATTAATCCAAAATTACTGCCCTTTAAAACAACAAGGAGGGATTAGTCACCCGCGAACCTCTTTGTGGTGTCAGATACTCAGTGATAAAAGCTGCCCTCTCATAGTATTGTTGTAACAATGTTCAATATGGGATTTAACACTGGATTAGTGCAAAAAAAAAAGCAAACAAATGATTCCTGACGTGTTAGTGTGTTCGTGGCAGCATCTCCTTGTTGACGTGTTGAAGAGAAAGTGAAGTCGGGAAATGATTCTTTGAGAGGGAATACACAGTAGATCTGCTCCCGATGCCCTGAGGTGGAAGCTGATTGGATCTCCTGCTGGACTGCAGCATAATTACAATCCTACCTAATTACAGTTGCCAGATGGGTGCTGCGGGAGCTTTGCACACCTGGGCTTGCATAAGATCCATACGAGATGAGTTAATGTAATTTATGCAGGTGGCATTTGAGTCAGATCAAACGTGTTGACAAATGCACGTTTTTAATTGTGGTTCGGATAACATCACGTCATCGGCTGTTCAAGAAAAGTTTGAAAAAAGCATATAAGCTTTCCAACTAAGCTCTTAGGAACAGAGGTTGCAAAAACAAGCTTAAAACGTATTGTACTTAACACTATTAAGAGCAGTAGTTTGACAGAGAAAAGATTTGAGATTTTATTGACGTAATTTGCAGCATAAAACTTGGATGGCTAGACGTATAATGTTGATGTCATTAAAGGTTATTTTAGTCTTGGTAATGTGCTGCTGGACAGTTCAGATGGACCATTTCTTCTTAAAAACCATGTCTGTGGTTTCTTAAAATGTCTGGCATTAGAAAATTATCTACACCCTGTTTTTATTACCGTCTGAAAGGCCTTGTGTGGTTTTTTAGGAGACAGGACGGTTTTGTTTAAATCTTATCTTTCATTCCTAGATGTCAGATATAATTGATGGGACGGGTGGAGCTCTTCCTATGCAGTGTTAATGGTGGGAAAGAGGTTATAGCTGTTTTTGGATGAATAATAGAGGTGTTATAGGAATGAAAAAACAATAGTTTTAAGCCTAAAGATAATATTTTTTTGCCAACACTTCAAATTCATGTGGTAAACGTGCCAGTAAGAGGACTAATGAATAATATATACTCTCTCAGCTAAAACATATTCAGAATGGTTTCTCATTTATTCCATTTCATATAAACTACATACGTTTTTTTTCTATTTACAGTGTGTAGAAACAGTACTTATTTGAAGTTTAGGCAAGTAAAACTAGTTGGTTGTTGGTTGAGGTCAGGGAAAGATTGTGGATAAGGATTGGGCGAGGCAAATTAATTATGGTTGAGTTATGGTTAAATTTAGGCAATACGGTGGGATAGCCAGGCTTCTAAAAGGCACAGAGAAAAGCAACATAATGACCACTGATATTTATTAGAGCTACTGATGTGCAAAAAAGCCAAACCACACAGAATAAATGATTAACATAAGTGGCTGAAATGTGCAGATGGGTAAAGGTAAGATGATCAGTGGTCTTTCAGGTACAAACGGACAGTCAAAGGAAACCAACATTGGCTGCAAGTTGGAAATGAAGTCTTGGTCCCTGGTATTGATGTTACACACTTTGTACGCCTCCCTCCTAATGATGACTTCAGACCATAGACTGTATATAAGAAGAAGTTCTAAAATGAACACACGGACAACCCCCGGACCGGACAACGCCGCGGTAGCGACCTGTCAATCACAAGGTAGCCACACCCTAAAGCATACCGTGCTTTAACGTCTATTTGACTCTAAATGGGACCATAATTTACTAAATGAACATCATGCTGTATTGAAGAAGACTTGAAACTAGTGAATGAGACCATAAACTCATGTTTACAATGTTTACTGAGGTAATAAATGAAGTGTGCAGTAGGGTCATTTTCTCATAGACATCTATACAATCAGACTTCTTTTTGCAACTAGAGGAGTCGCCCCCTGCTGGCTATTAGAAAGATTGCAAGTTTAAGGCACTTCTGCATTGGCTTCACTTTTCAGACCCGGAGGTTGTGGCCTGTTTCAGACTCAACACACAGTTTAAAGGCAGCGTAATTGCATATAAAGTCAATTCAAAGATGCCAACAGACACAATTTTGCTCTGGGAGGTGTGAATTGAGGCAGAGAGACTGTGTATCTCCATGTACAAAAATAAGAAGTAGAGGAGTCTGAAGGAAAATAAAAAGAACTGACGTTTCTGGTAAGTTTTGAAATCTGAGCTGATCTGTGTGGTTATTGGATTGCAACTGCATGCCAAGTCCATTTACATACAAAACCTTTATTTTCACATTTCTATCCAACATTCTCGATGCCAACCTACTGAATCCTGCTTTGAATACCTGTTTAAAAACCACTGCATGTATTTTGACACTTTGTTCCTTATATTTTAATAAGATAACCCAACAATTTTCCTTACATTCCTGGAAAAACAGAGAAGAGCAGAGGCAGGGAACATTCTCCATGTTTGCCCTCGGGTGTAGGGCAGCAGCCGCCCACTGAAGGTGTTTGTGTGCCACAGACAGTGCTAGATATTCATCAAAAAGAACAAGGAAAAAAGGGATTTCTAAAAGCAAGAGGCCGAGACGTGCTGACCAGCTGACTACACTGACGGGAGCCAACCAAAACACGAGGCCTCGGCTCAGGAGTTTGAAGGGCGGTGTAAAAAGACCCAACCGAGCGCTGAGGGAAGACGTACATAACACCAGCCCCTTCAGCCCAGCGCCGCTTCTCTTTATTACCATACCGAGCGCCGGGGCCACACGACGAAAGCTTAAGTGTTATTCCAGCTAGGTAAATACAGGACACAGATCTGACAGCGGTGAATGTATTAACAGGCACAAATTGAATTATGTTGTTGAAATTCCAACACGCTGCGTTCTGCCAGGTCTGACCGATTGAAATCTCAGTTTTCGTTCGCTCACAGACAGGTTAAGGGTTTCTGTACCGCAACATGCACAGAGGACTTCCCTTTACAGGGGCAGGAAGTTCTGGTGGAAATTCACTGGATGTTCTCAAACAAGCAACCAGAGAGTTCAGCTTTTACACCGAGGCAGAGGTGGAAAATAACTACGTACTCATGTAGTATTGCACTTAAATACTTTACTTGAGTATATCTATTTTGGGATACTTTTATACTTTTTCTCCATTACCATCCATCAGAGGGAACAGTGTAGAGAGAGAGACAGGAAAGGTGACAGATAGAGGGGTATGACATGCAACAAATGTCCTTGGCTTGAATCGAACCTATGAATGGAATGGAAAAATCCCATTGGCATTTTGTCAAGGGAACCAATGCAAAGCTACCTTCCGGGTTGGCCTACAAAGATACGTAATCCCGCACTACTCTATTGCCCACATCTCCAACAGTCGGCAACAGGCGGAATTAAGAATGAGGAAGCCATCTTCCTCCACAGCTAGCTAGATACCAAGCTACATCAATGAAAAATAGTCACAGAAAAAGGCCCCCCAAAAATGCAAACAATCCTGGATGAGATTGATGCAGCTGTACAAATTGACATATTCCTTCAAGCATAGTGAAAATGTATTTAATGGCCCCTAGCAACCAATACTGCAGCCTTCATGTTGAATGAATATTATGTTTTTGGGGACAGTCCCTCACTTCTGATTGGTTAGGGCAAATAATGTGAACACTGGGCTGAATGAGTGAAGAGAAACACTTATTAGGCTACCTCTTTCACTTTATACAGAGGTATTTGATCCATTGTTAATATAAAAATGATTGTTGAGTGGAACTGTATGTAAAGGATTTCTGTAGTTTCTTTCCTACTGCATGAAGGGAAACTATTACAGCAAAGCTGTTTCCTCCTGGTTATTTTTCTTGGATCATTCAGAGGGTCGTCACTCTCTATGGACTTAAATAATAATCATAACATGGCCATGTCTTATCTGTATCCTGAAGATGACAATGATGGCACACAAGACAACTCCAGACACACCTCGAAGAGCCCAAAGATGAAAGCCAAACCCTGCTTTTAGCTATTTGAGGCTCATATATATGATGGCAGAGGGAGTCAGAGTTGGTCTGGGGGTCACGATGTGACTGCAGGGGGAAGATGAAAGTAAAGAGATGAAAGCTGATCTCGGATCTGGTACGATGTCTCAGGGTGATTTGGCTAAAACACTGAGCGTAAAATTCCCACAGAAAAGTGACATCTCCGTGTGAGCTGCGAGACACAGACAGAATGCAGGGTTTCCAACAGAGAAGAAAAGAGAGAAAAACGGTCCAACACATTGATATCTCATCTGCAGAGATGCTGGTCGTCATGGAGATGGTTACTAACATGTAATCACAATGTGTTACAAAAATAGCAACATCGGCTCTCTGCATGTTGGAGACAGAGAGAGTCTACTCCCGGCATCATGTTTTTTCGACAGAGGGATGGAATAAGGAACTACACGGACGGCAGAATTTAGATGATCTGATCCCCATCCAGCTCACACTCGCCTCAGTGACCACACATAAGCCACAACGTTAATGCTGTGTGGGGGAATGCTGCTCCAAGATGCTCAAAGAAGTTTGAGCTTTAGAGATGCTTTACTTAACAAGCTCCTTATGCACTTTTGCTCTGGGAATAAATGTTAAGCTATTTTTGGTCTAGAAATAGAGAAGGACTTATCATGCAATACAAGGGCCTGAAAACCTACTTTCGTAATCAGCTTTGTGAACACTTTGCCATCTGCAAAAGTGAGGAACTTATTGGTTACTTCATTCATTTCATTTTCTTTGTGTTTTATTTGAAGGTGGAGCTCTTTTGGTAAAAGGTGATGTCATCTATTTCTATGCACCAATTTCCCAATAGAATCAGAGACAGGCTCGTGTCTGAGGTCACTCCCTGTTTACTAGCTAAACGCTGAATAATTTGTGACTGTATGGATGCTTTTTCCTAAATAGTAGACAGTAGAGATGTGACAAGAAATGAGGGGAGAGCCCCCCAGCTGGACTCAAACCGGGGATGTTTTGATTACATGGTCAGCAGGGGCCGTATTACAGAAACTTCCTATCTTAAGTCTTAAGTTAAGACAGGAAGAGTCTAAGATCCTAATTTGGTATTACAGAAGCAAATCCTAACTAACTGTAGGAATCTTATTTTTACTTCATCCTATCTTATCTCAGGTTAGGAAATCCTAAATACTCAATCCAACATTGCTTATCAACTCTTATGTCTGTTACATAGCAACCAACGCTACTTTTCTCATCTCGCCGAGCTAAAAAACTTAGTAACCGTTGTTTTTCTCATTGAAACAAACTGAACATACATTGAAACGTACAAAAGAATGGAGCAGAAAACAACGGCAAGCACCTAACTTCAAGACAGATGAGTTAGAGGTGGTGGTAACATCTGTAGAGGGAAATTTACAACAACTCTAACGTGGGAAATAAAAGAAAGAGAGTGGGCTAAGATAGCAGACACAGTCTTCGCCGTATCCGGCATCAAACGGAGTGTCGATGCTATCAAAAAGAAAATAAGTACACTGAGTGATTCGAAGAGGAAGGCGGCTTTTATGTCCAAAGAGCAGAAGAAAAGTGGTGGAAAAGTGAAAGTTAGAGCAGCTTAATGGTTATAAAGCTAGGAGAGTTTATTTAAGATTTTGGGAAGTTAGGATGCTTGTGTAATACACTTTTCCTATCTTTAGGATAGGAACATTTACTTAGGAACTGTTCATCTGTAATGGCTTTTCCCTAAATCAGGTCCTAACCCCTAATTACCATGGTTACCAAACAGTTAAGATTGGATCTGCAAGTTAAGACGTTTTTGTAATACAGCCCCTGATCTCTAACCACCAAGACGCCCAACATTTAGGTTACATGTACAGTATACGTGTTTATTTATTCATCGCTGTTTTTTGTATTCATCATCTGCGTAACTACAGTCTGTTAGTCTACTTAACTCCACTCTACTCTATACAACTGTTGTCTCAACAGTAATTCAAGGGCTGTTTGTCAATGTGTAGTTAGACCGAGACGCAGTTCTCATGATTAAGTTCAAGTCATAGAGCTAAACATCCGTTCCACTATGACAACAAATCCCTGGCAAAACCAAAAAAGTCACTTCCTGCTGTTCTTAAAGTATTTCCAGAATCCTCAAAGACTCCCAACAAAGAAAATATTTTAACCAAGTTGCAACTCTATTTCCCAATTCAAACAAAGACAGCAGCCAGAAGTGAAGCATTTCCTTGCTCAAATTGCACAACACATGAAAAAATATAAACAGATTAATGTGTAAGGATATATAAGATAATGAAAAGTAACATTAATATAATGTTTAATATAACCTTTTTTTTATTTGGGCTGGCGTTGTATAAAGTGAGCAGGGACACACAGCATGTCATTTCTGGCCACCATCTTTGTTTAGATTAAGAAAGAGTTGGAAAGAGTTTTTATTATACAGTGGACAATTCTTTTTTTAAATCTAGATGGTTAGAAAGGTCTTAAGGATTCTGGGAATACCTTCAGAACAGCGGTAAGTGTTGTTAAGCCTTCTGGATATTTCAAAGATCACCGGGTATTTATTTTTCTGAAAATCGGACGCTTAGCTCTGTGTCTGGAGTGTCATGGCACTACATGAGAGGCACAAACTGAGACGAGTTAGGACCTGAAATATAGTCACTTAAATTCTGTAGAAACATCGGTTATAAATGTATTAAAAAAAAATAACTAAGCTTCCCCATTTGAAATGTTAAGTACAAATTTGCTCCGAGGCCTTGTGTTTCAGAGGCAAATTGGTTTTCCTGTATCATCCAATGACATAATGAAATGTTTGAAGAGAAAAGCAGCATATACTGTATATATATATAAGCTAAAATTACTTGTCGCCATAGCTACCACCTACTAATCCTTGCTGAAAGATCAGAAAGGATCGTCACTGCCTGGAATTGTGCTCCGACTGACACAACACATATCCGTAGCATACGCTGTGATTCCCAACAATGTATTGTGTTTCTCATCTGCATGCTGTCAGCCTGAGTGCAAAGGTCTTTGTAAAGGTGGAGGAGCGCTCGCCGTGCTATTTTCTGAGTCCTGATAGGTTTTCTTGTTATTTTCTTCAAGGACAATAGCAAGACATTTATGAGGTGTAGGAGGAAAAGTGTGGCTTTCTGTTGCTTGGCACCGTTCGATTGCAATAATTAGAGGTTGCAAAAGGCAACAAAGAAATGATAGGGAAAGATGAATGGAGCCTGTAAACAAACCAAGCTCCCTGGTAAGACGGAGGCAGTGTGAGGAAAGAGTACAAACAACAGTACAGCTATAAAATAAAAGTAGGGTTGTCAATCATTAAAATATTGATAATAATATAATATATATATATATATATATATATATAATGTAAAAAATGTTGGTACTTTAATCGTGATTAATCGCATGATTGTCCATAGTTAATCACGATTAATCGCACATTTTTTATCTGTTCAAAATGTACCTTAAAGGGAGATTTGTCAAGTATTTAACACTATTATCAACATGGGAGTGGGCAAATATGTTTGCTTTATGCAAATGTATGTATATATTTAATATTGGAAATCAATTAACAACACAAAACAATGACAAATATTGTCCAGAAACCCTCACAGGTACTGCATTTAGCATAATACATATGCTCAAATCATAACATGGCAAACTGAAGCCCAACAGGCAACAACAGCTGTTAGTGTGTCAGTGTGCTGACTTGACTATGACTCTCTGTGATTATCATAAAGTGGGCATGTCTGTAAAGGGGAGACTCGTGGGTACCCATAGAACCCATTTTCATTCACATATCTTAAAGTCAGAGGTCAAGGGACCCCTTTGAAAATGGCCATGCCAGTTTCTCCTCGCCAAAATTTAGCGCAAGTTTGGAGCGTTATTTAACCTCCTTCATGACAAGCTAGTCTGACATGTTTGGTACCAATGGATTCCTTCGGTTTTTTCTAGTTTCATATGATGCCATTTGTCATATGTTTCTGATTTGAAATCGGCGTGGGCAGGATGGGCTTCCGAGCCGATCGGGGGATGTAAAAAACACTCTTAATATACCTCACACCACAGGAATATCTGGAAAGATAATCTTTAGAACCATCAAAAAAATTGGAGCTTTGCTGACCATTGTCGAGAGGAGGGAATCGGGCCCATTCTCGTGTTGTGTGTAACCGTCATTAGTTGTTGTTTACTGGCTGCGACCTGCACTGTGTGTCACCGTTGATGCTGTGAGTCAGTACTGACCAGAGTTGCACACACAGTGCTGACAGACAAAGTAAATATTTATTTTTAGGGAGCCAAACACGGAGGCAAATGTTTCTCAGCAAATCCGTACAACAGAAACCGGTCAGTGTGTTTTTATTATGTTCAGAGATAGTATGTTGAACAGGTTTAAAGACCATCTGCTCTAGATTTATTTTTTCAGGCAGTAATACTTTAACTAAATAGTCATCCAAATTTTAATATACATATGTAGAGTAGATATTTAGGGTTGAAATGCTGCCCTTCCATTGACTTCACTGTTCTCCACTACAATACCTGTACTTGTTTTCAGATTTGACAATGACAGCTCATCACCAGCAGAGGTGTCACCGCCGTTGAGAATAACAATAACCTTTAAAGTGGGTTACTACTTTAATATTAACTGGTAATGAAGTGATGTAATGTGATACTCTGACATACTGTCTCAGTTGTCAAGTGGGAGCTCGATTTCCTCCAGCCGCTCACTGATGGGTGTGCTGAACAGGGCCGACTTCCTGAACGGTGCTTTCAGAGTCTCCACGGCGGTCGCACCCTGTGACACATAACAACACAAGAATAGTGTTATTCCTTCATTAGAATACAGTACAGTAAGATTAATTTCCTGAATCTCACTGTACTGTACATGCCAAGAGAGTCAAGACTGAAGAGTCTGACACAAAATAATAAAGGAGAGCACTTTGCACAGAGCAGAGAGGGAATATAATAAGTCTATAATCATCCTCCTCTTAACCTTAGTGGATACGTCCAACTCTTCTGAAAGCTGCTGTTGCATTCTCCTCTGACATTATATGGGGCCATTAGTGACTGTATGTTATTTTTTTAAAGAAGGGGAAAACACTGCAAACTTGCTCAGACACTAAGCACAGACGTACAAGGGTCAGCATCAGAGAGCAAATACTCTGATAGAGATTATATATTCCCTTTGGCCTATAAATAAATCACTTAAAATGGACTGAAAGTATTGATTGGATAATAAATACAACAGCAAACAAACAGCAAAACATGACACCCAATATCCAAAAAGTGCAACACACCTGTATCCGCTGGCGATTTTCACTCCAAAATGTGACGGCCTGGTCACTTTTATAATCATGAACCTGGAAATGAGACAACAAGAGCACACTGTCAAATGGACGGCGTTGTGACTTTGATTTTCAACTCCCCGCTCCTATTTTTGAAGCCTATTTTAGGACCGTTATGAGCGTAGAATGTAGGGACTATTTTCCTTATTGATTTATCTACCATTTTTCTTTTTTTATTAAAGGATTAATTGTTTGTCTATAAAATGAAAAACATGACACATGCCCATCAGAAGTTGCTAGATCTCAAAGTGACGTCTGTGTCTCCTTAAAGCTCCAGTCAGTAACTTGACTATGATAAAAAAGTTATTTTTATTAAACGGTCACTATATCCTGACAGCAGTGCATGAGACAGATAATCTGCTCAAAGTTACCATCTGCAGCTTTAATGAGGATTCTTCTAGTAATCTTAGGTTGACAGAAAATGTTTTTGTTTGTTTTACGACTGCAATGAAAGCAGTCTTAATATAACACTCGATCCTCAACAGTTCTGGTGGGACATTCATCAGGTTTTATATCTCTGAAGAACTGAAAAGCATACACTGCTGTCAAGCACAATAATGTACAATAATGTACTTTTGACCTGCACTGCTTTGTTATTGTTTTTTTACTGTTCTCTCTTTTTCTCTTTATGTTTCTTTGTATTGTCTGTTGGCTTTCTGTTTGTTTATGTTATCACTTTCGTTTTCTTAATAAAACATTTTGGTCGAAAAAAACGAGAGGAAGAGTTGAGAGGAAAAAGAGCAGAAACGGGAGGAAAATAACTCAACAAATAGGTAAGTTTTGAAATCAGTCAGAGGCTGAGCTGTCAGACACACAATCTGTACAGAATACAGCTATATCAGTCGGTTCACCGGCTGTTTGGGGCGAATCAACACAAGCTGCAAAAACACGTCAGCAGTCAAATTTATGCAAATAAAACAAGGCAGAAAATCTAAGGTGTGTTTAGACTGAATTCCAACACACATTCCCTATCAAGTCAAGCCAAATCACAATCACAAAAAGGCAAGGAAAAACTGGCATGGCCATTTTTAGATTCAACACAGGAGATTTGATCTGATTACTGTTCGTGACATTGCATACACATATAGAGTGTACATAAATACATACAAACACTTACTTGTGTTGTTTCAGGGGTTAGAGGCACAAATCCCTCGACACAGAAATCCTTCTGGGTTGTGGAGCGGTAGTCGGCTTTGGGAATTGGTGGGTTCATTTCAGCGTGGACCTTCTCACTGTGAAAACAAGAAGACATCTGCCTCAGTATTTGGCAGAGTTGGAATGGAATCTCCTCCATTTCTCTCTCCTTGCATCTTCTCCATCTCTCTGTTGTGTCTTACATGATAGATTTTTTTGATGGGTGGGTGAAACAATGGTATGTAGGGCCTTTAAGAGTGGTGATGTAAGAACCACATTATCCTTGCACACGTCATTTAATGTCACTCAGTGGATCAATGATCATCATATAGATGGGAGTAGAATTTCCATGTTTTGTCAAAATGGCATCACGTTTAGCGTGACAACCGATCAGCCGAGCAAAATTGCTCTGAGCTCTTTGCTGGATGGGAACCCCGTATGAATCAAGCAGTGTTGGCGTGTACTTATAAAGTCCAGGAGTGTAGGGTTAAAGACTGAGTGATGTCACGACGTCTACTGCTGGACGAGCCGTTTTCATCGAAGACATGATGCTTTGTGTTCTTTTTTGAGCAGTTAACTCATGCGGGATGGTAATAACCTCATCTGTGGGGATAGACTCTATAAACCCCATTAGGATGACTGGCCTCCATGTAAAATAACATCATAAAAAATCTGATTTAAAAGGTATTACAGCTGTGATTGAACTGTAAAACAAGCCCAGACGTGTAAATATTACATCACTTTTCCTCCGACATGTTCCCATCAAGACGTGGTCAGGCTCTGTTTCCATAAACAACACCACTTCCAGCAATGATTTATTTAGCATCAAACGATTTGTTTCATACTTCATTTACCTTATCATCTGGGCGATATGTTTTTCCCAAAGCTCGCCTCTGATGCCTGAACCATGGGAATATAAAAGAAGAGATGAACTGAGCGTGCATAGCAAAGGATTTATTGAGCAGTGAAAATAAGAAAAATTGAAACTAAATTAAAAGGTCAAAGCAGCCGCCAGTGTCTATGCGAATGCTGTAATCTGGTACTCTATAAAGACACTTCCACCTGAATGAAATCTTTTCAACTCTTCTGAAAATACATGTCTAGTCTAGTCTTTATAATGGTAGTTTTACATATACTGTGGTTGGTGAAAGACAGAGACACATACCCCGCAGCCTCACTCCCGGACTTTTCGGAGGGGCGTAATCTGCCATCAGCGTAGTGACAGTCTCCATTTTAGAGTCCGGGTCCATGGTGAGAAGCCCTCTGTGTCCACTTTTCTGGATTGGTTTCCTCGTCTCCTGAGTGTCAAGAGCAACAACTGCCCTCTGTATAAACGGACATACAGGGTTTAGATGAAAAATTACAATCTAAAGCAGGGGTTCTCAAACTTTTATGGGTGCCAGGAACCCCTTAAATGGGAGAACATTTTCCAAGGACCCCCTCATAATCGTAACACCGATTAAGCATAATGCTTACTACCATTTGTACTTTTAGACGCCGTTGGAGCTATTTGTATTCTAAAACTTTTCAACCTAAATACTTCAGACCTGTTTCAAAGTGATAATTAGAAACACATTTCAATTTGAACCATGTTATTACCACTTTGCACTGATATTCCAGGTGCTTTGTAATCAGATGTTAGCTTGACTATGGCTTCATGACTTCGTTCACTAGCACCTGAAGACACATGTCGCATTTTGGTCTCCCGTCGCTGTCGCTAGATATAACTGTCGTCATATTTTCTCAATTTAGCTAGTTTGGGCTTAGCGTCACTTGACGATATGCACTGTCTCAAATATTTATCCCTAAGAAAGGGATAATGTACAGTGAGCTGGTCATTGTTGTGAAATAAACCCCATCTTGCATCACCCTGAAGGGGTTTATTTCACAACAATGACCAGCTAGCTGTACATTATCCCGCTTATTACACAGCTACTTACTTAGAAATCAATAATTTGACACCAATCAGAATCGAGTATTTAACAAAGCTGTGTGATAAGCTAAGCAGCAGCCGGAACGGTTCATTGCGCCCTGAGGGAAGTGACTGATTCATGACAGATTGATGTGATGCGTCACAATCATATCAGAGTTTCTTTTGGCCCAAAGCTAACGTGGGCGGGAGTAATGGACACAATATGCTTGTTTTATTGCTGCAAATCGTCCCCATCTATAGATATGTACTTTTTAATGATACAGCACAATTTCATAATTTATAGCAAATTATTTCGCGGACCCCCTGACAGAGAACACACTTTGAGAATCACTGATCTAAAGCAATGCAGTAAATACTACCTTTGTAAAGTCTACCATGTTTGGGCCTCTATCAAAGATACTGTGTCATGCTCTGTTTTTATGTAAAACATCGTATTTGTGTTTCATGCTATATTCTTCTGAGGTTTGATAAGGGCAAATAAACATTTGCTGGTTAAAGCCTCTCAAATCTCAAAAGATTTTACGCTTGTCTTTGTCTTATATGATAGCAAACTGAATATGTTTTTGAAGAGCACTCTGACGAGGTCGCTATGGGTTCTGGGAACTTGTGATGAACACTTTTAGCCCTATTCAGAATATCTCTGTTTTTTTTGTATTGTGTGTATAAGCACCTAACGAGACAACAGGTTGAATAGCTTTTACAAGCATGTGCCAGCTTTATAGTGTGACAGTCGCTCTTTTTACAACTGAGTTTTCAAGGTAATGCAGCAGGCAGAGAAGTATCACAGCCATTAGCCTGTGACACACACCAAAATCCCTGTATGAAAGACTTACCATTGAATTAAAACACAGCACAAACTCCAACTCCACAACTCCTCGCTGATAGTCTAAACCACTGGCTCCCAAAGTGGGACCCCAGGGACCCCCAGGGTAATAGGAATAGGAAACGTGTTACAGCAAATTCGTTTGAAAGCCACTAATTTCTTTAACGCATTAATGTAACTTGCGATTTTTAGGGAGTTTTAAAGCTAGAGTATATGATACTGGTATCATATGAAACTAAAAAATTTAAGGAATCCATTGGTGCCAATCATGTCATGCTTACGTGTTGCGAGTAGGCTAAATAACGCTCCAAACTTACGCTAAATTTTGGCAAGGAAAAACATGTATGGCCATTTTCAAAGGGGTCCTTTGACCTCTGACCTCAAGATATGTGAATGAAAATGGGTTCTATGGGTACCCACGAGTCTCCTCTTTACAGATATGCCCACTTTATGATAATCACATGCAGTTTTGGGTCAAGTCAGCACACTGACAGCTGTTGTTGCCTGTTGGGCTTGAGTTTGCCATGTTATGATTTG